>JAJAGP010002718.1:0-101199 GCA_025084515.1 Ancistrus triradiatus
CAGCAAAACTCATCCAAGAGGTCACAAAAGACCCCACAACAACATCCAAAGAACTGCAGGCCTCACTTGCCTCAGTTAAGGTCAGTGTTCATGCCTCCATCATAAGAAAGAGACTGGGCAAAAATGGCCTGCATGGCAGAGTTCCAAGACGAAAACCACTGCTGATCAAAAAGAACATTAAAGCTTGTCTCAGTTTTTTCAGAACACATCTTGATGATCCCCAAGACTTTTAGGAAAACATTCTGTGGACTGACGAGACAAAAGTTGAACTCTTTGGAAGGTGTGTGTAACGGCGGGAGGCGGATGGGAAGCAGGAGACGAACGCAGGTATTCAACTAAGGAAGCTTTATTGGAAACAAGGCGAACAAAGGGAGACACAGCGAACGGAAATAGGCAATACCTGAAAATGGGTGTGAACATAAACCTGGCCGAGGCCGCTAGACGGGTGTGAAACAAAAGCCGAAAACAGGTAGGAAACAGAAACCACGTAGGGGGCGCAAAACGGGTGGAAATAAACCAAAACACGGAAATGAAAGAAACGAGCGATACCTGAAACTAAGCAGGGCGCGTAGGGACGCGACGATGAGCTGAACTGCGCGGCGGGACGCGACAATGAGCTGAGCTGCGCGTAGGAACGCGAGGATGAGCGGTGCTGCGCGACGGAACGCGACGGGCACGGAGTACAATTGATGAACCGCGAGGTGGGTCTCTCGTGGTTGTGCCTTTATAGGTCGTCCCACGGCTGAACGCAATCACGGTGATCGCGGTGGGACCTCCCGATAGGTCCATATGCCAGTGCGCGTCGCCGAGGCACGTGACAGTGTGTGTCCCATTACATCTGGTGTAAAAGTAACACAGCATTTCAGAAAGAGAACATTATAGCAACAGTAAAATATGATGGTGGTAGTGTGATGGTCTGGGGCTGTTTTGTTGCTTCAGGACCTGGAAGACTTGCTGTGATAAATGGAACTATGATTTCTGCTGTCTATCAAAAAATGCTGAAGGAGAATGTCCGGCCATCTGTTCGTGACCTCAAGCTGAAACAAACTTGGGTTCTGCAGCAGGACAATGATCCAAAACAGACCAGCAGGTCCAGCTCTGAATGGCTGAAGAAAAACAAAATGAAGACTTTGGAGTGGCCTAGTCAAAGTCCTGACCTGAATCCTATTGAGATGCTGTGGCATGACCTTAAAAAGGCCATTCATGCTGGATAACCCTCCAGTGTGGCTGAATTACAACAATTCTGCAAAGATGAGTGGCCGAAATTCCTCCACAATGCTGTAAAAGACTCATTGCAAGTTATGGCAAACGCTTGGTTGTAGTTGTTGCTGCTAAGGGCGGCCCAACCAGTTATTAGGTTTAGGGAGCAATAACTTTTTCATACAGGGCTATGTAGGTTTGGATTTTTTTTCTCCCTTAATAATAAACACCTTCATTTAAAAACTGCATTTTATGTTTAATTGTGTTGTCTTTGACTAATATTAAAATTGGTTTGATGTTCCAAAGAATGCAAAAGAAATAGGAAATCAGGAAGGGGGCAAACACTTTTTTCACACCACTACAGTCAAACAGACCTTACTGGAACTGAAAGGTAAGAACAGGAGGGTAGGGAGTCTGTATTGTCAAAAAACCTATCTTAGGGTTAAGTTTCAGTACCTTCTGTTCATTTATCTGTGTTTTCCACCTTGCATGAGGCTTCAGGCTCTGTGAATTTTATAGATTCCTTGCAGTTGAGGAGACGGGGTCTGTAGTAATTCAAACAGAACAGGGGTGCCACTGGATGAAACATATGCTTCTCCAATTAGCCAGACTAAAACTGGACACACAAATATAAATTCTGAGTGTTTTATTTATTTATTTTTATTTTAAGGCACAAATGCCTTGAAACTACATAAGCCATGATGTGTGTCTTTGATTGTCAAATGTGTTTTGAACTGTATTGTTTTTACGCTGGCTAAAATGTTCCTTATACCTCCTTCTGATGTCTTTTGAACCAAATGAAAACAGCTTGTACTACTGCCTGCATCATTGCAGATGTAACAGTTACTGCTCTCAAAAGAAAGGAAGCCACTTTAAGCATCCTAAGAAAAAAACAACAGAAACAGTTGTATGACCTTTATAAAACTTCCTCAATTATACTTCCAATTACTCTTATACTAATATTATATCTTATTATGTTATAATAGAATAATATATATTATATCTTATAACAGTTATTAAAAATAAAATACAATTAAAAATGTAATTTATTAATTTTTTTCTTTTTTGTGATGGGTTTTGTTTTTCTTGGAAGTATTACTGTAAAATGTTGATAGTAAACCCAGCTGGGTCAGAGGCCTTGTTAACAATTTCTAAAGTAATAATTGTATTGAAAAGCTCTATTATGCCTTTTCTATATTTAGGCAAGCTCAGCTGTGCCAGGAAACTGTCTATTAAATGTGGTTCACCAATAAACATGTAAGAAAACAAGTCAGCACAGAAATAAACTAAATTATTATTATTTTTTTAAAGTTTACTCTTTTTTTTTTTTTTTAAGGTTTATTCATCTGGAAAATGATTTTCATCTATTTGCAGTGGATTAGTCACACCATGAAGTAATGCATAACCGCACGCTATGTGTGAGAGATGTCCTATCTATCATAATTTACCATATCAAGCTGTATAATCATTTATTATATAAGCTATTACAATTCAGAATACTATAACAAACTAAAAATGTACAAACCCAATTACAAAAACATTAGCACTAAAGGTAAAATGCAAATAAAATCAGAAAACACTGACTTAACAATTTATCCGTTACCTATTTTAATTGAAAACTGTACAAACCTATATGTTGTTTTAATATTTTGTCTTATAAACCATTCTTATTTTCTAAATGGAAATGATTAAAACAGTTTGGATGGGCTGTGGAATGTTCCAGAAATTGATTTTTGGAACGTACCACAGGTAAACAGGTGAACTGGTAACAGATGGGTCCAAAAGTAGCATCTATGCTCAGCTGATTACACGCAAGGATAAAGCTATTTATGTTAACAAGTAGTCCCACAATTTACAAATGGTCTTTCTTAATGCAGAGTTGCAAATAATTTAAGGACTTTGTGTTGACCATAATATCATTTAAAGATACAGGGATTGTGGATAACTCTCTGTGTGTAAAGCCTATATAATCAGCTTTATATAATGCAGGAATGAGAATAAAATGGCATTTTCAGAATTACTGCAGGTAGTGTCTTCAGTTCTTAAATGATTACACAATGTTGTTAAGTGGTTACATGATGTAACACAGTGGAAAACATACCCCTGGCTCACCTTTATTGGAACCTGTTGCAGGCATTCAATTCAGTCTGAAATGTCTTTACAAAATCAGTAAAGATGATAAGCTAAATTATTAAAAAATTTCTCTTTACATTGTTTAATTAAATATAGATTAATAAGAGTAAAAACACTTCCAGGATTATTTGCATTATCATCCCAAGATTTTTGGAAATGTGGTTGTGAAATCTACTTCAAAATATGAATAACATTCTCCAATACAACCATTTAGTACATTTCCTTAACATGCATAAACAGTATATTCCTCTTCACATTTAGAAATGTCTTGGTTTTAAAATGTTCCATAAATAACACATGTAAAACACAAGAAGACAAAAAAGGAGAAAATTTATTTACTGAAATAAAGAGGCTCTTTGGTGGTGCAGGCAGTTTGCTACCACCAGTGACCAAGGCTTGAGTCTGAGCCGTGCTTGGCCTTGGCCACTGGTGGTAGCAAACTGCCTGCACCACCAAAGAGCCTCTTTATTTCAGTAAATAAATTTTCTTCTTTTTTGTCTATGCTAATCGAACATACAGATAATATGGGGGGAAAAAAGTTTGTTCTTGAGACTCACGCAAGCAAGATGGCTGTGTCTGAGGGAGGAGTGACTGGACTAGGGAATGATCCCCCGACACTACAGCGTCCCCTACCCAGGACATGTTTACACCTGCTCCCCATGTATGGAGTGAGATCACTATCTTTAATACGAGAGCGCAAAATCAAAAAACAAGAGCGCACAAGCAAAAAACGAGAGCGCAAAATCACTTTAAATCGAGCAAAAACGAGAACTGTATGCTTCAATTCTGTGCGCGTTTCATTCTGTGCACGTTTCACTCTGTGCGCGTTTCATTCTGTGCGCGTTTCGTAGATAAAAACCGGAAATACATCAGAGGCCAAGGCTTGGTAGATCGTTACTGGAACAATCAATTACAAGATGTCGCAATCGGCAAGAAGGAATAATATAGAGAATAATATAAAATGCAGTAAAGAAGATACTAAAAGCATTATTAAAGCTAAAATGAAGGATAAATGGCAAAATCTATAGGCACAGAACAGACTGGAAGACAGTTTTATAATATTAAAAGTACAGTTGGAAAGGGCAGGAGTACAAACTGAAGTAAGCAAGAAGAGAGAATATTATCAAGAATGCGATCTGGACATAGGTTAAAAAGCACCTTGTTTTAATGAAGAAACATACTGAGGGCAACTGTGAATACTGTAATAATCAAGAAACTGTCGAACACGTAATTCTTCATTGTCCTAAATATTATCAAGCCAGACAATGATTCATTTCACATCTTGAGGGAAATGAAATTAGACTGAAATTACATGACATATATCAAAAGTTTAGGCACTCCTTATCAAACGTTTGCTGATTTTCTAAGCGCAAATAAGCTAACCTAACCTCTACATGAAACAATAGTATGACATATTTCTACAGATGTTTAATGCACAGTATTTATTTGCTGAATAAAACATGTTGGAAGATCATAATATAAAATGTGACTTGGACAGATCAGAACACCCTGTCAGTCAGTACTTGGCAACTACTTGACATAAACTACAGGGAATCATTAGGTGCCCAAATCTTTGCACTTGCAGCATTTTATGTTATTTTCTCCCCAGCATGTTAAATTCAGCAAATCAGTGATGGTATTACATTACAATTTAGATTTGTTTCTATTTTGAATTTAGAACGATCTTCCCAATTGTCAGGCCTAGTGTGTGAACATGTGATTTGATGTAAAGAAGTCTGAAATAACTGAATTCTCAGTAGATATCATGTATTTGAGATCATGTATAGCTCTGTTGATTTCTGCAAGCTGCGCAGAGAACTGGCTGGCCATCATGGTCTGGTCCTTCTTTAGAAATAATTTCCCAGTTTACTTTTAATATTATAAAACTGTCTCTATCCTTCATTTAAGCTTTAATAATGCTTTTAGTATCTTCTTTACTGCATTTTATATTATTCTCTATATTATTCCTTCTTGCTGATTGCGACATCTTGCAATCGATAGTTCCAGTAGCGATCTACTAAGCCTTGGCCTCTGATGTATTTCCGGTTTTTACCTACGCAACGCGCACAGAATGAAACGCGCATAGAATGAAACACACACAGAACTGAAGCGTACAGTTCTCGCTTTTGCGAGAAGTGATTTTGCGCTCTCGTTTTTTGATTTTGTGCTCTCGTTTTTTGCTGCACTCTCGTTTTTTGATTTTGCACTGTTGTATTAAAGATAGCGATCTCACTACATACCCATGGTCTCTCAGGATAGGCGCTGGAGCTCCCTCAGCCCTGACTAAAAGGTTCATTCATTGCATTTGTTTATTGATTGTAACAGAAATACATTGTTTCTTAATGATGTCTCTAGGAAAATATTTAAAGAGATAGGCATCTTTTTTTAAAGCTATTTTTTAAATAATCTTAGACATATCAAAGACATGGCAACAAATTAATGTGTTTTTGCTCACTCATATATTGCTTTCTGGCATAGCATTCCTGAAGATCCTTTTTAGAAATAAGAAACTAACTAAATACGTTTGCTACACAAAGAGAATAAATGAGTGAAAGTTTCTAGCACTTTTGCATTAAGTGCAGACCACATATTCAAGGATGAAAGCTGTTCAGGTTCAAACTAAATAAAATTTATGATGAGCTTTTTCAGGGTTTTTCAGGTTAGAATTTTCTAGATTTCTGCATAAATATGACCTAAAACATCATCAGATTTTCACACAAGTCCTAAAAGTAGATAAAGAGAACTCAGTTAAACAGATGAGACAAAAATATTATACTTGGTCATTTATTTATTGAGGAAAATGATCCAGTATTACATATTAGTAAGTGGAAAAAGTATGTGAACCTTTGCTTTCAGTATCTGCTGTGACCTCCCTGTGCAGCAATAACTGCAACTAAACGTTTCCCTTAACTGTTGATCTGTCCTGCACACCGGTTTGGAGAAATTTTAGCCCATTTCTCCGTACAGAACAGCTTCAAACTCGATTGGATTAAGGTCAGGACTTTGACTTGGCCATTAGAAAACATTAACTTTATTCTTCTGTAACCATTCTTTGGTAGAACGACTTGTGTTCTTAGGGTTGTTGTCTTGCTGCTTGACCCACCTTCTCTTGAGATTCAGTTCATAGACAGATGTCCTGACATTTTCCTTTAGAATTCTCTGATATCATTCAGAATTCATTGTTCCATCAATGATGGCAAACCGTCCTGGCCCAGATGCAGCAAAACAGGCCCAAACCATGATACTACCACCACCATGTTTCACAGATGGGATAAGGTTCTTATGCTGGAATGCAGTGTTGTCCTTTCTCCAAACATAAAGCTTTTCTTTTAAATAAAAAGTTCTATTTTGGTCTCATCCATCCACAAAACATTCTTCCAATGGCCTTCTGGCTCGTCCACATGATCTTTAGCAAACTGCAGACGAGCAGTAATGTTCTTTATGTACAGCAGTGGCTTTCTCCTTGCGACCCTGCTATGCACACCATTGTTGTTCAGTGTTCTTCTGATGGTGGACTCATGAACATTAACATTAGCCAATGTGAGAGAGGCCTTCAGTTGCTTAGAAGTTACCCTGGGGTCCTTTGTGACCTCCACAACTATTACACGCCTTGCTCTTGGAGTGATCTTTGTTGGTCGACCACTCCTGGGGAGGGTAACAAGGGTCTTGAATTTCTTATATTTGTACACAATCTGTCTGACTGTGGATTGGTGGAGTCCAAATTCTTTAAAGATGGTTTTGTAATGTTTTCCAGCCTGAGATGCATCAACAACTCTTTTTCTGAGGTCCTGAGAAATCTCCTTTGTTCGTGCCATGATACACTTCCACAAACATGTTGTTACGGTTCGCCATATTAAAAATCAAAGGCGAATCAAGAAAATAAAAAATACAAAGGTTTAGGTCCCAAATGCAGTTAGCTCCAGATGGAAGTGGTGAACAAAAATATAATAAAAATAAAAGAAATAAATATTCACCAAAACGATGCGATGGTGGGACGTCTGAAGTGATGGTGGGACGTCTGTGTGAGCCTAAAGGTGTGCTTAGGCCCAACAACAGGTGTCGATGCCGACACCCCTAAGCGTGACCAAAACCTCCTCTAGCCTGTCTAAAACACTTAGCGTTAAGCATATGATGTCCAGGGAGGCGTCAATAGGCTGGACGCACTTTAAATAGGGGCCGAACGGGAGGGTGGGCCAACATGAGCCAAATACAAGGCTTGGTATGGGAATAGCCAAGAGTGGTGCTGGTGGCTCAAGAACTGGACTAGACCCAATAAAGTGCAGGAAAAAGGTCAGCGGAAGTCACCTGGCTATGTGAACAGACGCCAAGGACCCAAGCACCGAGATCAACAAAGGTGACCATGGCACAAGGATCAATGGCAATGACCATAGCATGGGGGTCGGCTGTAATGACCACGGCGCAGGCATTGGTACAAAAGCCTGTGGCACGGGGGTCGGCGACAATGACCGCGGCACAGAGATCAGTACTAAAGATTGTGGTGCGGGGATCAGACTGCACAAGGACGTTGAACAACTTAAACTGTTGGAAGGCCTGGTCAGCTTCAGGCATCCATTTGAACTGGGACTTAGTGAAGGTGAGCTGGGTGAGGAGGGCCGCCACCTTGCTGTAGTCCCAGTTGAAATGGCAATAGAAATTAGAAAGCACTGGAGTTACTTTCACACCAAGGGTTTGGGCCACTCTGAGACAGTGCGGATCTTGGTGGGGTCTGACTTGATCCTAACCGGGAGCCTGGGATGGCAGAAGGGGGGGGGCTAACGCAGTGGACCTGGTGCAGGTGGATGGGACCACCTGAACCGGATGCAAGGCTCTCTCTAACCTACAAGCGTGGGGGTGTCGGTCCAGGCGAATGGCTAAATCTACCATCGCTTGAAGGTTCTTGGGTTTGTCACGTGTCACTAGCTCACCCTTAAGGCATTTGGACAGACCCACCTGGAATGCCTTGTGCAGTGCAGGGTCATTCCAGCTGGCATCCACGGCCAACGACCAGAACTCCACAGCATAGTCAGAGATGGTGCGGGAGCCCTGTCTAAGGCCGATGTGGCGACGCAATGCCGCTTCGCCATTGGCTAGGGTGGTCGACCACTGCCCTGAACCGATGAATAAAGTCGGCATATGAGAGATGCTCAAAACCCCCTGAGAGAGCGTGGCCTCAGCCCATGTCAAGGCCCTATCCCGGAGGAGGGCAATGGCGTACAAGACCTTGGTAGCATCGGAGACAAAAGCCGAGGAATGCTGCTGGAAGACCAGACCACACTGCAGCAGGAACCCCCAGCACTTAGATAGATCCCCAGCGAAGGGCTCCTGATGTGTAATGGGAGGCTCCGAACCCAAGGATCCCACTGAGCGGGTCGCGATGGTAGTACTAGAGGACTGCAGCCCAGTGGGGGTGTTCAGAGGGGGAGGGGGAGGAGGATCCCGTGGGCCACCGAAGATGGATGAGGTCTGTTTCCCGGCAGCAAGAAGAGTAGTCTGAAGAGGAGAGAGGAGCAAGCGGTTAATTGTACTGTTTAAAGCGGAAACTTGTTGGTTAAGCAACCGGTTAGATTCTAACAATGTAGGTAATAATTTGTCATGCTGTTGGAGCCAGGCCTGCTGGCAATCCAAGGTCATATCAACCAACAGTGGAGTGGCTGTCTGTTGATCTGCGGGTTCCATATAGCCAGATTGGTCTGTTACGTGGGATCAACGATCTCACAAGCAATTTGTGAACCCTAATGCAAACCAATTGACAGACCAACAGGACAATGACATAGGAGAAAACAGCGTGTTTATTAACAACTGCAGAGTGTATATGTGTGAAAGGTGTAACGGGAATGCCAGCACTAGCAATGTCGAAGCCAGGAAGATGACGACAGGAATGTTGCGAAAACAAAACCAAAGGCGGAGATGCGGTGGTAGTGTATGGCTTGCTTCCAATGGAAACCGGGGCCGTAGTGAGGGAGGGGAGAAACCCAGGGCCCAGGCTGATGGCAAGCGGGAGAAAACCAGGAGGTAGGAGGAAGACAGACCAGCAATAAGTACCAAATGAAAATAAATGTGGCGTGAGAGCCGAAACAAACAGTACAAGCACCAGAGCTAGGAGCAAGGCTAATGTGCTATAGTGCACTGGGGGTAGCACAATGCTGAGTGGCCTCTATCTCTTGGTTTGGCCGCTTGGCTTACCCATTGGACTGCAGATGAAACCCAGACGACAGGCTCAGCTTGGCCCCGAGGGCCTTGCAGAACACCTTCCAGACCTGTGACACAAACTGGGGCCCCCGGTGTGACATGATGTCCGAGGGGATGCTGTGAACCTTGAAGACTTGGTTTAGTAGGATGTCGGCCATCTCGGATGCCGTAGGGAGTTTGGGTAGAGAGATGAGGGGGACCGCCTTAGAGAAGCGATCCACCATGGTTACCATGTTGCCGTCGGACTTGGTGAGCCTTGTGATGAAGTCGGCCACAATGTGACTCCAAGGACGTCCGGGGATGGAGAAAGGGTGCAGAAGTCCAGCTGGGACTTGGTGCTAGCTTTTGCTGCGGGTGCATGTAGAGCAGGCCGCCACGAATTCCCTCACATCGCACTCCATGGCCGGCCACCAGAAGTGGCGCCGGAAAAGGTCCAATGTCTGATGGTAGCCAGGCTGGCTGGCAAACCTGGACTCATGGCTCCACTGGAAAGCCCCAGTCTGAGCCCAGGCAGGCATGTAGAGATGGCCAGGTGGTCCACTCCGGGTCCATCCCCTGCGCCTCCCTGATGGCTTGTTAGACCTCTCAAGTGAGGTGGGCAATGAGGCGGTTGGCTGGCAGGATGGTGTTGGTGGGATCCTCGGGACCTTCCGGAGCGAACTGCCACAAGAGGGCATCGGACTTGATGTTCCGGGCCCCTGGCCAAGGGGTTGAAATTGAAGTGGCCAAAGAAGAAGGCCTACCTGGCCTGCCTGGAGTTGAGCTGCTTGGCCACTTGGATGTACGACAGATTGTGATGGTCGGTCCAGACAACAAAGGGCTGTTCCGAGCTGAAACAGTCATTGTCATTGTGTTTCGAAGCGGGAGAAAACCAGATCTAGGAGGAAGAGAAACCGGCAATAAGTACCGAATGGAAATACATGTTGCATGAGAGCCGAAACAAACAGTACAAGCACCAGAGCTAGGAGCAAGGCTAACGTGCTATAGTGCACTGGGGGTAGCACAATGCTAATGCTGAGCTAGGCTAGTCTAAGTCAGCACTACGATACAACAGAGACAGGTACCGGATAAAGCGGAGTACAATCTGGCGACGAGTGGAAGATCGTTCGGCGAATTTGTAGTCTGTATTGATGAGGTGAAATCTGGAACAGTTGCAGAGGAACCACGAAGAGTGGAGAACGGGAGCCAATCGATCTCTGTGGAAGCAAGCACAAACACATACATGCCGCACTTGCAGAACGTAAACAAACAGAAGTTAAGGGCTCATCGGAAAATAAACAAACGAACAAAAAGCGGAGCGGACCCAGGGCAAACCCTAACACCCAGAGCCTCCCCACTACCCTAACCATGATAAGCAAGGCTGATTTTTGCTTTGTTTTTTCTGTGTATATCCAGAAATATATGATTTGGCTAAACACTTTAATACTGAATTGAAAAAAAAAAAATTATCATTAATCATTTTCAATACTTGTCAATAATAAAATGTTTTATACCACATAAACTATTTTATTTACATTTAAAATACTGTGTAAGGATTCTGGGTACTCATCGTGCAGTTTTAAGTTCGTTGCAAGCAGTCGTTGAAGTATTTGTGTTTTTCTTCAGTCCATTGGTTATATAAGAACTGGAGACCTTGTTTATTTTATGAACCACATTCACCCTTACCAGCCATTTTACTGTTTGTAATAATGGAGTCAGTCTGTACTGCACAAATAGTTTCATATAAAATGATTATTATCTATTCTGTGTTATTTATGAAAATGGAGGCAGAGTGAGGTAAGAGATATACAGAGCTCAGGTGGGTCAGGGCTGACCAGCTTCTATTATCATAACTGTCCTAATACATATAACTGAATAAATCTATAGTTGTACAAAGACTATAATATGATGAAACAATCGTATTTATCTAATTGGCATTAATTAGACTTAAAAGGGCTAATGACCCCAAGCTAGCAAGTCCAAGAGGAAAATTAGTCGTCATTTATATGTCTGTTGCTTGACAAGGTAAAAAAGTCATAATATTTTTATTGCTTATCCACACTATAAACAAACAGAACCAGAGGGGAAATTCATTCTTCTAATGAAGTGGATGTAAACAAAATTATGAATATATTGCTCACATAATTTGTCTATAGTAACTCTAAATGGCTAATATCTGACTTTAATAACATAACGACTGGATCATTTTCATAAAATAAACATACCTGTTTAGCAATTTTATTATAAATCTTCTGAACTCATAGGCTGGAGAGGTATTAAGAATCATTTTGGATACGATAACAGGGAAAGCTGTATTATTAGAGTCCTTTATCAAAGACATTATTAATCTATTTTATTTCACTTATAGTGACTACAGCAATACAAAACCTCTCTTAGCTTTAATACCACTGAGAAGAGAAGGGAGAGTCAGGTGGGGAAGTGAAAGAAACACCAAAAGGCAAAAGATCTAAACAAAACAGAATAGGAGAAATATACAGTGGGGCAAAAAAGTATTTAGTCAGTCACTGATTGTGCAAGTTCTCCGACTTAGAAAATAAGAGAGGTCTGTAATTTTCATCATAGCTACACTTCAACTATGAGAGACAAAATGAGAAAAAAAATCCAAGAAATCACATTGTAGGATTTTTAAATAATTTAACTGGAAATTATGGTGAAAAATAAGTATTTGGTCAATAACAAAAGTTCAACTCAACACTTTGTATCTTCATCAGGTTTGCTGTAGTTGGTATTTTGGCCCATTCCTCCATGCAGATCTCCTCTAGAGCAGTGATGTTTTGGGGCAACACGGACTTTCAACTCCCTCCACACATTTTCTATGGGGTTGAGGTCTGGAAACTGGCTAGGCCACTCCAGGAACTTGAAAGTGGCTTACGGAGCCACTCCTTTGTTGCCCGAGTGGTGTGTTTGGGATCATTGTCATGCTGGAAGACCCAGCCACGTTCCATCTCCAATACTCTCACTGATGAAAGGAAGTTTTGGCTTAAAATCTCACGATACATGGCCCCGTTCATTCTTCCCTTAACACGGATCAGTTGTCCTGTCCCCTTTGCAGAAAAACAGCCCCAAAGCATGATGTTTCCACCCCATGCTTCACAGTAGGTATGACACAACTCAGAATTCGTCTTCCTCCAAATATGACGAGTTGAGTTTTTTACCAAAAAGATCTAATATTTAGTTTCATCTGACCACATGATATTCTCCCAATCCTCTTCTGGATCAACCATATGCTCTCTGGCAAACTTCAGACGGGCCTGGACATGTACTGGCTTAAGCAGGGGGACACGCCTGGCACTGCAGGATCTGAGTCCCTCTCGGCGTAGTGTGTTATTGATGGTAGCCTTGTTACTTTGGTCCCAGCTCTCTGCAGGTCATTCATCAGGTTCTTCCGTGTAGTTCTGGGATTTTTGCTCACCATTCTCATGATCATTTTGACCCCACGGGATGAGATCTTGCGTGGAACCCCAGATCGAAGGAGATTATCAATGGTCTTGTATGTCTTCCATTTTCTTACAATTGCTCCCACACTTGATTTATTCACACCAACCTGCTTGCCTATTGTAGATTTTCCCACTTTTTCCAGCCTGCTGCAGGTCTACAGTTTTCTTCCTGGTGTCCTCTGACAGCTCTTTGGTCTTGGCCATGGTTGAGTTTGGAGTCTGACTGTTTGAGGCTGTGGACAGGTGTTTTTTATACATATAACGAGATCAAACCGGTGCCATTAATACAGGTAACAAGTGGAGGACAGAAGAGCTTCTTAAAGAAGGAGTTACAGGTCTGTGACAGCCAGAAATCTTGCTTGTTTGTGAGTGACCTAATACGTATTTTCCACCATGATTTACAATTAAATTCTTTAAAAATCCTACAATGTGATTTCCTGGATTTTTTTTTCTCATTTTGTATGTCATATATGAAGTGTACCTACAATGAAAATTACAGACCATTCTCAGTGACTGACTAAATACTTTTTTGCCCCACTATAGTAAAGACATTCTAAAACTACAGGGACCAATATATAAGGCACAATATATTTATTTGGTTTTGAGCCAGTTAAACAGTTGCCTATTATGCATGATAAGGCCCATTGACAGGACATGTTGGCATAGAAGACCGAGTGAGTTAAATATAAAAGCGTGACACTATTTTGAGTAAAATCTAAAGACTCTCTATTGACATTTTGAACCTTTTAAGAACCAATCTATAATCAGAGCATTCAAAATTAGCTTAAATGTAAAGTTCTCCTATCTCCCAGCTTGTTTGGTTGGAAGCTTTACTCTAGTTCTCTGTGTGTACCTTTACATAAACACTGTCCATTTTAGCCAATTTGGGAGATGATAGTCTCCATACAGTACCCTGTAAAAATTGGAAAATGTTATCAATCAGAGCCCATAGCCTCAGCTGTGATGGTGAAGTTAACACAAAAAGAGAGGGAGAAGCAGAGATAATGGGGAACCCTTTAGTTACTATATGGTCATACATTCTATTTTCGTTGAGCATAAAGTAAATTCATTAGAAGCATTGTTTGTCATCTTAGATGCCCTAAATATGGCTTACTAAAGGAATACTATTAAAATATTATGGTTTCAATAGGTTGTCAGACATGATTACTCTATTTAATACTCTTCATTGCTGAACATGACACAAAGTACTGAAGATGAAATTGTACATCCAGACACAGTGTAACTGACAAACCTCTTCATGTGTATTACTTATTAAGAGTTCCATAGATTGCAAGTCTGTACTCTGTATGCCAATGCACACCATTGTGCTTTATCAGGAATTAAAGTAAATAATTTGATTAAATATGTGCTAATTCTTGTCCACAGCACAGTGATTAAGTGTTATGACTGGTATTAAAGATTGTGCTTGTGATGATTCATCTCAGAAGTACATGAACCTCATTAAATATGAGATTATTTACATAGCTTTTTCTATACGGCTTACCTCTAGCAATGTTCAAAAAGTCACAGGGGTAAGGAAAGGAAAGCAAAGAGACAAAATTAACTCAGTGGAAGCTTTTGCAGTTGCACATGTCACAGCAGGGATTTGTCATCCAATCTAGCACAGTGAACTTGCATACTGTATTTTATAGCACTTAAAGTATTTTCTTTTTCTTTTTTTTTTTTAGAAAGAAAAGAAACAACAGATTTGGCAAAAGAATATAAAACTATGATTGAGTTTTTAAACAATAATTTTGGAAGCAGTCACCCATATAGGAGTACAACTATTATTAATGTTCATTTTAACTCTGTTTCACCCAACTCCACTGAATTATGAACACACTGGAACAGTCAATAAAAAGACATTCACACAGTTTGAGTTGCACAATCGGGAAGACAGACTTTCGAGTATCCAATATGGATGAAATGGAAAGAGAATGAAGTCAAGCTCTCCACTACTGGCCTTTTACTGGCCCGCAGGTTGCTTAACCCCTTAAAGTGTGAACAACTAATCTACAAACTGTCTGAACATTATTTTGAATATTTTGAGCAACATCCTGTTTTGACCTAGTGTAAAGAAGTCTCTTAACAGGTCTGATGGCACTACCCAGGATTGATTGATTGATTCCAGGATCGGAATGCTGTATTTGATTGTGTCTAAGGGTCAGCTCAATAAATTGTGGATCACTGGTGTAGTCGGACCAACCTTAAACAAGAGGAGGACAGTCAAGTCCAAGTAAACTGACACAGTCATGAACAAGCTCACTGTTGTGTCTAGTGCAAGGAACTTCAGTCAGAATTATCTACCACTCTGGTAGGTGATGTATGATCAGACAAGTGAGTCAGTGGACTAGCGAGATTACCTTCACAACATGTTGAGTACTGTCAGTCAGTGGGCAGCTATGTGATACACTCCCTGGTTCTTGCAACAGGATCTGACAGAACAGGAGAAAGTAAGACATTGGCATTACCCCTCTCATTGCTACAAAACACATCTACCACCTGCACATCGAGGACTACTGCTGGGTTATCTTATTTGTGACTGACTTCATCTTGACCATCCCTTTGAGATTAACTTTTTGATGGATCAGCCATAATATTGCTATCACCAAAATCAGTAGAGACCTCAGTGGGTACAAAGGATGCAGAATGAGAGGCAGCATGAGCATCTTGGATAGATAACAAATTAACCAAAATGAAAAGGTTCAGATGGACGATTCTTTCAAGACCAGTGAGTGTGTTCCATATTTTATACGTGTGTGTGCAAAAGCATTCTTGTCAAAAAATGCTGATTCCCATTGGTCAGCCACTCTTTTTCTTTTCCCTATGTCTTTTTATTGGCAACGAGCACATGGTCACCAGTTTCAATTGTTGAAATTACTGACCTGTTATAGAGTTTGCCCTGTCTGTTCTGCTGTTTATTTACATGTTCTTGAATGATAAGAATTGCTCTTTTTAATTCCTAATTCTTTTTAATTCCATACATCAGGTACAATGGGGCATAGACTGTTGTTATGGACTGTGCAATTGTACAGGAATGTGAGCATTTGTGAATGCCAAGGATGGTTCATTTTTGTCTCTGGAGACAGAATCCTTATGTTGCCGAGTGTTCTATTGAAACCTTAGACAAGAGCTATTTCACGTCAGATGGTGTGGGAGTGTATCAGATATCTTAGTGCCAGAAATCCTGAGTAGCTCCACAAAAATTCACTTTCTAAACCTCCCAGAGAATCTTTGCTAAATATTTTGCAGATTTAGTCTTCAGGTGAAGGCCTGAGCTACTCTGGTGACATCTTCAGTTATAACTAAAATGTCAACACACTTATTGAGTCCTCAGCTGACAAAGTCAATGTGCGCAAACTGCAGTGCTCTAGAAGTGACAATATTTTCTAATGGCACGCTACCATTGGGCTCACCTTGACGCAATACAGTGCTGACAGTGGTGGACATGATCCCTAACATCTTCATGTTTGGCCAAAAAAAAATCTGCCTGACAATGCTGAGGGTCCTTGAGTGGCCATGATGACCAGCACTTTCATGAACCCCTTTTAAAACTGTGCCTTGAGGAGACTCAGGAATAACATACAGATGTCACAATAGATCCTCTACATAGCACATCTGAATAACATAAGCTTCTTGCTATGTTTTAGGAATTTTAGCGTGGACTATCTCTTTGGTTTGCCTTTTTCTATAAGGTCTGTAGCCTCTTTCTTCAAAAAACAGCACATGCAAAATGGCCCAGTCCTGGCATTGTGTATCATGTAGCTCTTTCTCAGAGTAAATGGGCAGATCATCCATTCCTTCAGGGGTGAGGGTGGGCAGGTGTTGTGCCATTTCCACTGCATGGTTCCTTGCTCCTGAATCCCACCCACTGTGAGACTTAGACGGAAACATTAGGAAGGCCTGCTTATCTGGTACTTGTAGCCACATTGTTCGATAGCCGAAATCCTTCTTCAGCTGACTGACACTTCACTGACTTTATGGTTTGTTGAGTAGCCTGTAGCCAACACTCAAGTTGATGAAGGGCATGTGACTAAAGGCATCAGATACAATATTTCACAAGATCCTTTATTAAGCCTGCTCCAGTAATCAACAGGGCTTTCCTGGTACTTGGGCAAATTGGTATAGAAGTTTTAAAGGGGAAGATATTAAGAGGACGCACTAAAGTAGCATATGAGAATGTCATATGATTTCTGGATTCTGCTTTTTCACTTTCAGAAACTGCAGCCTCAGATCCGTCATCAAGCCTGCCTGTCACAGATGAATGAATCGAAAGCATTATTGGTGAAACTTCTTTGTCAGGTATTATTCGTGATGGTGACAGTGATCTGCAGTTGGACCCAAATCTGATGGCAAGTTAAAACTAGAAAGCCCAGGATTCTATAACGACTGGAATGGCCATAGCCTTATTCAGACCGTTTGACATTTGCATGCTGTTTGATAATATACAAAATAAAAATGCATTTCTCATGTTAAAAAGGTCATAATGTCAGAAAGAAAAGTTCAAAGTTTTGATCATTATTTATTTATTTATAAAATGAAGTACTAGTCATTATGCGCACTTCATGCTGGATGACGTGTCAACGCAGCTCCCACAACATGCTTTGACATTTGTCAGAAATAACTTGAGTTGCAGTGTCTATTCACTTGGAACTGTTTCCTTTTTTTCGCAATCTGCTGCTGTGGTAGCCTGGGATAACGGGATGTTTTCTGAGGTAAACACACTAATGACCATACATGGTAATGACTGATGTGCTGGAATAGTGATAACAGATGACTTGGAAAGACGAAATGCCGTCCATAAAGTATACAGGCATAATAGTCGCTACGGTCTTTTGAGGTATAATTGCTCAGAATATTTTTGTGCTTTTGTAATATTAATTACATAACAATGTTCAGCTGCCCAGCTGAAGGCAATAATACTGTAAGATTTGATAGGTCCTCTATTGTTTCATAAGGTCTTCTCTAACATAAGTTCTGTTAGAAAATTTGACATTTATACTTAACAAATCCATATAGCAATACATTGGTATTATGTCACACTTACAACGTCCTCCCTTGGATATTCAAAGGCAAACTCTATTTCCTAAATGAAACATATTAGTGAAGAAATAGTTTGGTTGTGCTGTCAGTCAATGTTCAGAAACACCCATTTTTGGCATACATCTAAATGTCATTTGTAGCAGTTTTGGTCATCTTGATATGAATTTCCCTAGGTCATAATTGAAAAAACACTTGAAGCTCAGAAATATTTTAGTTGTCTAAAGAGCACAGTATGCAGAAATCAGAGATCTGTGAAGATCTTCCATTTCTTAAGCAGAAAGTTAATTTTAAGGTATTCCCTTTTATCATTTTCTTGGTTGGCTGGATTGCGAGGGCCCAAGCAGACAGGCATGTTGAATTGTCGGAATTGAACTGTCAAATGTCACACACAGGAGACATTTATGCTAAGTGATCTGTCCAATACCACACAAGATAAACAGACCATGGTGTTATTTAGCCAAACAGTACACACTGAAGACATGAGCTGACTACAGTTATGAATCAAATTAAATAATTAATGAGGTATCATATATATTGATGCCATACTGGAGATTTGCTTGTGCTACTGGCTCTAAAGAAAGTCTTACAACTCGAGGATGGCATGCCCTTGGTGAGAGTGTAAAGGTGAAATGTAAGTGCCAGGAAGACTCTGTGGGTATGGTCAGATGTGGGGGGCGGCAATCATGAAGCTTCAACAAGGGAGAACCAGGAACTCATGTCAGAGAGACTGTGGGACTCTCTCATCTAACAACCAAAGATGACATAAAACCAGTATTCTGACAGTCTACTCATTTGTTTTTACAACATTACTTTTCTAGATTAGAGTAACTGTCACAGATTGCCCTGGACTTGAGCGTGTTGCGCCCCTCCTTGCAGCTGGAGGGCGAGCCAGTCAAAGACTTTGGTGGTGCCCCATCTGACTGCAGAGCCACCGAGGGAGAAGCTAGGGCACTTACGGGAAGTGCCTTCGGCTCTGCTGAACTGTATTTAGGCAGGGTCCTAGCTCTCCCACAGTGCGGAGTATTGTTTGGAAATACGTTCTTTCGGACTGTTGCGGCTGTTTTTGTGGCTTTTCAGCTATATCTGTTCTTCACGCGCACTATAAGGTCAGATATACTGTTTACTTTACGCCGGTATGACTGTGTTTGTCTTTATTCAGTGCGGTATAGTCTGATTCTGTTTACATTACACTGGTAATACCATGTTTGACCTTATTTAGTGCAGTAAGCCTGATACTGTTTATATTTCGCTTTTGCGCCCTCTTTTGTGTTTGTTTTCTGTTAATAAATCATAATGGTCATTCTTCTTGAACATGCGTTCGTCTCCAACATACCTGTTAAGCTCCGTCGTGACAGAATACTCCGCCAAACAAAGGAGACGGCAGGTAATCACGTTGCCCTGGTTTTGACTGCTAGGGCCGAGCTGCCGAAAAGATTTGACGGCGATCCCTGTCAATGTGGTGAATATTTTCGGCAGTGTTCGGCCTACTTGCGTCAGTACCCTCATTACACTGAAGAGGAGCGTCTCGTGTTCGTTAACTGGCGCCTCACAGGCACAAGCGCTTGCCTGGGCAGAGGCCAACTGGTCCCACGTGTCTCTGGGGACTTATGACCAGCTGATTAGTGACCTGTGGGACCAGTTTGGTCTCTATGACAGCTCGAAGCAGGAGTTTATCACTTGCCCTGACCGGCCTGCTTTGGCTAGCCATAAGCTAGATCCCCAGCTTGCCAGCAGCTGGACCATTCTAGTCAAGTGTCAGCGAGCGCATGTGAGTCTCGATTTTAAGCACGCTAGTAGAGCCAATAGTGATGGATATTGGTGTTTCTGACCTCGCAAGCTCAGTATTTGAGCCGATAGTGGTGGATATTGGTGTTTCGGACCACGCTAGCTCAGTAGTAGAGCCGATAGCGGTCGATATAGGTGTTTCTGAAGAAGCTAGCTCAGTTATTGAACCGATAGCTTCCCATTGTCCTGTTTCTGAACAAGCTAGCCCCGTAATTGAGCCGATAGCATCTTGTTATGGTAATTCTACACACGCTAGACTTAGACTAAGGGCAGAGCTGGGGGTTCATAGTCAAAGAGTCTTATGGTGATCAGAGACGTTGGGTTGCTGTCTTCTGCCTCCCGTGGGGTTGCCAATGTCTCATGATCCCTCTTGGCTGTGTTTCCTACCAGTTCTCCTCTTTCTAGCTATGCTGCCATAGTTAATGCTGCCAGGGTCTCATGCTACACATGGCATCAGTGATTGACATGGCATCAGTGATTGTTAATAGACACTGTGCTATTAATCAATAACTAATTACATTTTCTGTTTTCTCTCTGAGCTGTGTTCCGGTTCCAGTTCCAGCCCCACACATGATGTTCATCCACTGCAGCTTCACTCAAGCTACTTCCGTCATCAGCTCCAGCCCCATCATACCTGGGCCACTTAATGCTGATGTGCATACTTTACATTTTATTCAAACTTTGACTCCATAACTTTAGTTTCGTTCTTAGATTTATCATCTACGCCGCCCAAGGAGGTTGGGTCCCATTTTGAGTCTTGGTCCTCCCAAGGTTTCTTCCTATAACACTCAGGGAGTTTTTCCTTTCTAATGTCGCCCTAGGCTTGCTCAATTTGGGATTGGATGTAGTTATTAGGAGATAATCTAAACTTGCTTTGAGACAATGCTCTATTGTAAAAAGCGCTATATAAATAGATCTGACTTGACTAGAGCCGATAGCGTCAGCGGGTAGTGTTTTTGAACTCACTAACTCTATACTCAAGCCAAGAGCGAGGGATGTTCATGTGTCTGACTTCGCTAGCTCAGTAATAGAGCCGGTAGTGATAGATGTTTGTAATTCTGAACACGTTAGCTCTGTGAATGAGCCGATAGCATCAAAAGTCTGTGTTTCTGACCTCGCTAGCTCAGTTATTGAGTCGATAGTGTCTTGTTATGGTAATTCTGAACACGCTAGCTTAGTTATTGAGCCGATAGCATCTCGTCTTGGTGTTTCAGAACATGTTAGCTCCGTAAATGAGCCGATAGTGTCAAAGGTCAGTGTTTCTGAACTCGCTAGCTCAATTGTTGAGCCGATAGCATCTCGTCATGATGTTTCATAACACGTTAGCTCCGTTATTGAGCCTATAGCATCTCGTCCGAATGTTTATGTACTTGCTAGCTCATTTATTGAGCCGAGAGCATCTTGTCATGGTGGTTTTGAACTCGCTAGCTAAGTTCTTGAGCTGATAGCATTTCCTCGTGGTATTTCAGAACTCACTAGCCCAGTTGTTGAGCCGATAGAGTTCCGTTATGGTGTTTCTGAACAAGCCAGCCCAGTTACCGAGCCGATAGCGTTTTGTGGTTCTGTTTCAGAACAGGCTAGCTCCATAATTGAGTCGTTAGTATCTGGTCATCTCAGTTCAGAACACATTAGCTTTATGTATGAGCTTAGTACGTCCGGTAGTTCGGTATCTACTCACGCGATTCCCATGGCACAGACATTGGCGCCGATTCCCGTGCCACGGACATTCGTGCCATGGACATTCGCGCCGCAGATATTCGCGCCGCAGACATTCGTGCCGACTCCCATGCCGTGGACATTATCGTCGGTTCTCGTGCCATCTGCTCCAGATCCAGTGCCGAGGAGGTCTACTCCTGATCCAGCGCCGAGGAGGTCTGCTCCAGATCCCGTGCATAGATTGTCTGTTTCAGGACCTGTGCCAGCACCGAGGGTGACAAGTCCAGTCGCCGTGCTGAGGGCGACTGTTCCAGTAGCCGTGCCGAGGGTGAGGGATCCTGTTACAGCACCGAGGATGTTGGTTCTGGTGTCAAGATTGTCTGTTTCAGGACCTGTGCCAGCACCGAGGGCAACAGATCCTGTAGCCATGCTGAGGGTGAAGGATCCTGTGCCGGCACCGAGGGGGTCCATGCCAGAGGCCGTGAGTTCGAGAGAGGCCTTGCCAGATGCCATGAGTCTGAGAGAGGCCTTGCCAAAGGTCGTGTGTTCGAGAGAGACCTTGCCAGAGGTTGTGAGTTTGAGAGAGGCCTTGCCAGAGGCTGTGAGTCCGAGAGAGACCTTGCCAGAGGTCGTGTGTTCGAGAGAGACCTTGCCAGAGATCGTGTGTTCGAAAGAGGCCTTGCCAGAGGTCGTGTCTTCGCGAGACGCCTTGCCAGAGGTCGTGTGTTTGAGAGAGGCCTTGCCAGAGGCCGTGTGTTTGAGAGAGGCCTTGCCAGAGGCTGTGTGTTCAAGACAGGCTTTTCCAGAGGCCGTGGGCTCGACAGAGGCCTTGCCAGAGACCGTAAGTTTGACAGAGGCCTTGCCAGAGGCCATGTGTTTGACAGAGGACCAACAGGAGGCCGTGTGTTTCCGTCAGGACCAGCAGGCGGCCGTGTGTTCCCATGACGTCCAGCATGAGGCCGTTTGGTGGATAAAGGCCACGAACACAAGGAACCGGTTGTTTTTCGCGCTACCCCAGGCTACGCTCGGCGAGGAAGCCCCCTGACAGGACAAGTAGGCCTGAAGGGCCTGTTAAGGAGCCCTGGCTTCGTCTCAGGCTCCTTTTGGGGGGGTTATGTCACAGATTGCCCGGGACTTGAGCGTGTTGCGCCCCTCCTTGCCGCTGGAGGGCCAGCTGGTCAAAGACTTTTGCGGTGCCCCATCTGACTGCAGAGTCACCGAGGGAGAAGCTAGGGCACTTACGGGAAGTGCCTTCAGCTGTGCCGATCTGTATTTAGGCATGGTCCTAGCTCTCCCACGGTGCAGAGTATTGTTTGGAAATACGTTCCTTCAGACTGTTGTGGCGGTTTTTGTGGCTTTTCAGCTATATCTGTTCTTCACGCGCACTATTCGTTCATCCTTTTGGACTTTAGATGCCGGGTAAGCCGCTTTTGTTTATGTTGAGTGCGGTAAGGTCAGATATACTGTTTACTTTACGCTGGTATGACTGTGGTTGTCTTTATTCAGTGTGGTATAGTCTGATTCTGTTTACATTACGCTGGTAATACCATGTTTGACCTTATTTAGTGCAGTAAGATACTGATACTGTTTATATTTCGCTTTTTTGTTTGTTTTCTGTTAATAAATCATCAAATGGTCAATTTCCTTGAACTTGCATTTGTTTCCAACATGCCTGTTAAGCTCCGTCGTGACACTAACAAACACCTCTGTGCAAAAAAAGGAAAAAAGAAATAATACCCACCATATTGTATATTACCTAACCATTGGGAGTCTGCATATGAGTGCATTCTTAGCGCCGGTCCCAAGCCCAGGTAAATAAGAAGGGTTGTGTCAGGAAGGGCGTCCGGCTTAAAACTTTGCCAAATCAACCATGCAGATCAAAAGTCGAGTCACATTTTATTTATATAGCACTTTTTACAATAGAGCATTGTCTCAAAGCAACTTTACAATTTTACATGATCTCCTAATATCTACGTCCAATCCCAAATTGAGCAAGCCTAGGGCGACAGTGGAAAGGAAAAACTCCCTAAGTGTTATGAGGAAGAACCCTTGGGAGGACCAAGACTCAAAAAGGGACCCAAGCTCCTTGGGCGGCGTAGATGATAAATGTACAGATGAAACTAATTTATCTAAACTAAATAAGTCATGGAGTCATAGTTCAAGTAAAATGTAAAATATGCACATCGGCATTAAGTAGTCCAATACACAGTCACTCCAGGACCTTGAGTCTAAGCAGGAAAGTCATTGGCGGCGCTTCGTCCCCAGATAACTAGAGGAGGGAAAGAGTTACTGCCCTCTGGTGGCAACTTGAGTGAAGCTGCAGCGGATGAACATCATGTGTGGGGCTGGAACTGGTACTGGAACACAGCTCGGAGAGAAAACAGAAAATGTAATAAGTTATTAATTAAGAGCACAGAGTATTTTAACAATCACTGATGCCATGTGCAGCATGGGACCCCGGCAGCATTAGCTATAGCAGCATAGCTAGAAAGAGGAGAACTGAAAGGTAACACAGCCAAGAAGGATCACATGAGACATTGGAAACCCCACGTGAGGCAGAAGACAGCAACCCAACGTCTCTGATCACCATAAGACTCTTTGACTATGAATCCCCAGCTCTGTCCTTAGTCTAAGGCATGGATGCACAAGTCAAGATCAAGAGAACTGAAGCCCAGTAGAGCCAGACTGCCAACCCGACACTACCAGTGTAGGACAAGGCAGGCAGGTCAGACATGACTCTACACTCTGGCCCCAGTAACCTGAGCCATGCATCCCGGTCTAAATCTAGTCAAAAGCCTGCGTAAATAAGTATCTCTTTAGCTTAGACTTAAAAATTTGGAGAATGTCTGAGTCTCGAACGAAAGTGGGAAGTTTATTCCATAGTTGGGGGGCCATGTATGAGAAAGTCTTACCTCCTGCTGTGACTTTTTTAATTCTAGGAACTAAAAGAAGTCCTGTACCCCGCAATTGTAAGACTCTAAGAGTTCACTCAGATAATGTAGGGCCAGGCCATGTAGAGCTTTATAAGTTATAAGAAGTATTTTGTAATCAGTGCGGAATTTAACAGGTAACCAGTGTAGTGATGATAGAACAGGGGTGATATGCTCAAATTTTCTAGTTCGAGTTAGCACTCGGGCAGCTGCATTCTGAACTAATTGAAGTTTATTTATAGATGCATGAACCAGTTTCTCTGCATCATTAAAAGAAGGGATATTTCTAAGTTTAGCAATATTACGTAATTGAAAGAAAGAAATTCGAGTGATGTAGCTAATGTGTGCATCAAAGGAGAAATCTGAATCAAATATGACACCTAAGTTTTTTACAGACGGACTTGGAAATACTGAACAGCCATCTAGATTTAGGGTAGATGTAGCCAACCTGTCTCTCACAGCCTTGGGTCAAACAAAAAAAACCTCAGTTTTATCTGAGATAAGTAATTAAAAATGAAATGACATCCAATCTTTTATTTCCTTTACACAATTCTCAATTTTGTTGATTGTAAGGCCATCATTTGGTTTGGCTGATATGTACAGCTGTATGTCATCTGCATAGCAGTGGAAACTAATGCCATGTTTACGAATAACTGAGCCTAGTAGCAGCATATACAGAGAGAATAAAAGCAGGCCAAGCACTGACCCCTGAGGCACGCCATACTTCACTTTTGAGAGCTTAGGTCGTAGATTATTTACATGAACAAATTGGTACCGGTTGGTCAAGTAGGATTTAAACCAAGAAAGTGCCAATCCCTTAATACCTACAGTATTTTCTAGTCTGTTTAGTAAAACCTCTTGATTTATAGTGTCAAATGCTGCACTTAAATCTAACAGAACAAGAAAAGAAACACATCCATTATCTGAGGACATTAATAAATCATTTAGTACCCTAATTAATGCTGTTTCAGTACAATGATGGGGCCTGAAGCCAGACTGAAATGTTTCATAAATATCATTCCTTTGGAGGTAACTGCAGAGCTGCTGATAGACGGCTTTTTCTAAGATTTTGGAGATAAACAATAGATTTGACATTGGTCTATAATTAGATATCACACAAGGGTCAAGAATGGCTTTTTTAATCAGTGGTTTGATAACGGCAGACTTAAAGGATTTGGGCACATAACCAAAGGTAAGGGATGAATTTACAATAACTAACAGTGGCTCTATAATACTAGATGTCACGTGTTTATTTGCAAAACGGATAACAGAACTAAAAACACGAATACGGAATACCAACAAAGGTGATACACGAACGGCAAAGAAATACAAGTAGATGACAGAATGGAATCGAGGACGAATGGAGAGATAAGGTGAGTGAGCGATAATTGAAGGCTTACAGAAGGTTCAGAACGCAATCGAATAAGATAAAGATATTCGAAAGAATGGATGACGGATTGCAATAGGAACGTAGGATAGGTAGAGAGAACGACAAGGTTGGCTAGGACAGGAAGGAGGTCTAGGACATGGACGAGAAGGTAAGGCGATAGATACGGGTAGAAGAGATGGCGTGGGAACTAGTGACGCGGTAGAGACCACGAGACTCAGTGAAGAGTCTGTGGAGGGAGAGGGTATATATAGTGCCATGGAAGAGACTAGAAAACTAGAAGCAGGTGAAGGTGATAGAGAGAGAAAGAGGCAGAAGGTGGTAGAAGGTGGCCGTGGTGCGCAGGTGCGCATGTAGGTGTGACATTAGGTATCATTTTTTTTATTTAAACGTGTAGGAATTGGATCTAATAAACACGTTGATGACTTTGATGAGCTGATCAGTGTGGATAGTTCAGTACTAGTAATTGGGATAAAAGGTTCTATGCTTCATTTACAGCTATTAAGCAGATGTCTTCACTAGTGCTGCATCTGGAAGGTTGCTGAATAGTTTGGTGATGTGATGAGCATCATGTTTTCTATCTTATCATTAAAGAAATTCATGAAATCATTACTGTTAAAATTGCACAGAACGTGAGAATCACTTTCTGTAGGGTTTTCTGTTAATTTGGAGACTGTATTAAAGAGAAATCTTGTATTATTCAATTGTTTTTTTCTTGGATTTTTCTCTATGATTGAGGAGAAGTATGCAGCTTTAGCTTTAGTGAGGGCATGCTTATACTCTGCCATGCTGTCCCTCTAAGCAATCTTAAACACCTCCAATTTACTATGTCTCTACTTGCGCTCTAGATGCCGTATTCTTTGCTTTAAGGTACAGGTGTGGTCATTATACCATGGGCTAGCCTTTTTTCCCTAATGCGTTTGACCCTAGCAGGAGCAATCATATCTAGGGTTGAGCGAAACACACATTCTAATTAGTCATTTACACACTCAAGATCAAGATCTCCGTAGGTGTATTAAATTTCAAGTCTGGTAGGTTTTTAATAAACACAGCTGGAGTAGCAGATGATAGTGTGCTTGACGTGATAACGAGGCAGAAGGATTTTATTTATTAGCAATAGCTCAAATACTAAAAGATAGTGATCTGAAATCAAATCACTTTGTGGGAAAACATCAAGGTTACCTATCCAATACCAAATGTTAATATTAGATCTAAAGTATGATTACAGCGGTGGGTTGGTCCCATCACATTCTGAGTGAAACTCATGGACTCGAAAGCAATTTTAAGTGGATCCTGCTCATTGTCAAAGTGAATATTAAAATAACCTACAATTAAAGCCTTATCTGTTGAAAGTACTAAGCAGGAAAGAAGTTTTGCAAATTCCTGAAGGAATTCTAAATAAAGACCTGGAGGGCGGTAAATAATGATAAGCTGGAACCTTGAACGTGGACACTATGACTGGCAAAGGGAAAGAGTTAGCTGACATGATGGAGAGAAGAAGAGTAGATATACTAGAGGAGACCAAGTGGAAGGGTAGTTATGCTAGGAGCATTGAAAGTGGCTTCAAACTGTTATTCCATGGTGTAGATGGGAGAATGAATGGGGTAGGGATAATTCTAAAGCAAGAGTATGCCAAGAGTGTATTGGAGATGAACAGAGTGTCTGATAGAGGGATGAGTGTGAAGCTGGAAATTGATGGAGTGCTGATGAATGTCATCAGCACATATGCCACACAATTGTGAGATGGAGGAGAAAATGGATTTCTAGAATGAGTTAGATAAAGTGGTGGAGAGAATATCTACAAAAGAAAGGGAGGTGATTGTAGCGGACTTCAATGGGCATGTTGGTTAAGGAACGGAGGTGATGAGGATGTGTTGGGGAGATACGGTGTTAACAGCAGGAATAGGGAAGGGCAGATAGTGGTGGACTTTGCAAAACAGATGGAAATGTCAGCAGTGAACACATACTTTAAAAAGAAGGAGGAACACAGGGTGACGTATAAGAGTGGAGGAAGGTGCACACAGGTGGACTATATCCTATGCAGGAGATACAACCTGAAAGAGACTTTAGACTGTAATGTGGTGGTAGGGACAGCATAGTAAGACCGCATCAGATGGTGGTATGTAGGATGTCTTTGGAGGTGAAAAGGAGGAAGACAGTGACGACTGAACCTGTGAGCAGATGGAGGAAGTTTAAAAAGAGAAGACATCGGTGTGAAATTCAGGGAAGAGGTGAGACAGGTGCTAGGTGGTGGTGTAGTGGCGCTAGTGAACTGGACATCAGTGAGGGAAGTAGCTAGGGAAGTACTTGGTGTGACATCTAGACAGAGGAAGAAAGAAAAGGAGACTTGGTGGTGGAATGAGGAAGTTCAAGAAAGTTTAAGAAGGAAGAGGCTAGCAAAAAAAACTGGAATCTCCAATGAGATGAAGACAGTAAACAGGAACATAAGGAGATGCGGCATAAAGCAAAAACAGAAGTAGCAAAGTTTAAGGAACGGGCATATGGGGAGCTGTATAAAAGGTTGGACACTAAGGAAGGTGAAAAGGACTTGTACCAATTGGCTATACAGAGGGGCTGGTCTGGGTTGGATGTACAGCAGGTTAGGATAAGAAATGATGCAGAAGGGAATGTGTTGACAAATGAAGAGAGTATTTTGAGAGGGTGGAAAGAGTATTTTGAGGAACTGATGAATGAAGGAAATGAGAGAGAGAGAGAGAGAGAGAGAGAGAGAGAGGCTAGATGATGTGGAAATTGGGAATCAGACAGTTCCTCAGATAAGCAAGGAGGAAGTGAAGGCTGCTATAAAGGCAATGAAGAGTGGAAAGGCAGTGGGCCCAGATAATATACCAGTGGAGGCATGGAAATGCTTAGGAGAGATGGCAGTGGAGTTCTTAACTACATTGTTTAACTAAATCTTGGAAGGTGAGAGGATAGCTGAAGAGTGGAAAAGTGTAATTTGATCCCAATTTTAAAA
This sequence comes from Ancistrus triradiatus, assembly GCA_025084515.1. Classification (NCBI taxonomy): domain Eukaryota; kingdom Metazoa; phylum Chordata; class Actinopteri; order Siluriformes; family Loricariidae; genus Ancistrus; species Ancistrus triradiatus. Next base: position 28,735 of record JAJAGP010002718.1, read on the forward strand.
ATAAGGATAATGTGCAGAGCTGTACTAACTACAGAGGCACAAAGCTGATCAGTCATAGCATGACTATCTGGGAATGAGTAGTGGAAGCTAGGCTGAGAGTAGAAGTGAGGATTTGTGAGCAGCAATATGGCTTCATGACAGCAAAGTGCACCACAGATGCCATGTTTGTTTTGACAGTGTTAATGGAGAAGTACAGATAAGGCCAGAAAGTGTTATATTGTGTGTTTGTGGATCTAGAGAAAGCTTATGAAAGCTTATGGCTGCTGAGAGAAGAGTTGTGGTATTGCACGAGGAAGTCTGGAGTGGCAGAGAAGTATGTGAAGGTGGTACAAGATACGTATGAGGACAGAGTGACAGTGGTAAGATGTACAGTAGGAATGACGAGGTGGAATTGCATCAAGGATTAGCTCTGAGTCCTTTCTTGTTTGCAATAGTCATGGACAGGCTGACAGACCAGCTTAGGCAGGGGTTTCCATGAACTATGATGTTTGCATATGACATTGTAATTTGTAGTGAGAGTAGGGAACAGGTCCAGGAGAGCCTGGTGAGATGGAGGTATGCATTGGAGAGAAGAGAAATGGCAGATAGCAGGAGCAAAACAGAGTACAATGTGCATGAATGGTAGAAGGTGCCATTGCAAGGAGCCGAGGTTTTGTGGGTGGTTGAGTTTAATACTTGGGGTCAAGCATCCAAACAATGGTGAGTGTGGTAGAGAGGTAAAGAAGCTAGAGTGGCAGGAGTGCTCTGTGACCAAAGAGTATCTGCCAGAATGAAATTGAAAATGTACAGTTGAAAAGACAGTAGTGAGGCCTGCTATGTTGTATGGCTTGGAAACAGTGGCACTGACAAAAATACAGGAGAGGGAGCTGGAGGTGGCAGAGATGAAAATGTTGCGATTTTCTTTAGGAGTGACAAGGTTGGACAGGATCAGGAATAAGTTTATTAGAGGGACAATGCAGGTAGGATATTTTGGAGACAAAGTTAGGGAGGCAAGATTGAGATGGTTTGCGCATGTGCAGAGGAAGGATGAGGGTTACATTGGGAGAAGGGTGCTGGGTATGGAGCTGCCAGGCAGGAGAAAAAGAGGAAGGCCAAAGAGAAGGTTTCTGAGTGCTGTGAAGGAGGACATGCAGATGGTTGGTGTGACAGAGGAGGATGTTCATGACAAGGCAAGATGGAGACGTATGAACCGCTGTGGCGACACCTGATGGGAACAGCCAAAAGAAAAAGAGGAAGTTTTATATATCATACTTAGCAATGCTATATGGGATACTATAATATATTGGTACTGATTAAATAGCCAATATAGTCAGTGTACCCAATACATTGATTTATTAAATATCAACATTCCACAAATTGATATTCTCAGATTTTTATTATGTAAGATGGGTAATATTATAGTATCTTACTGTAGAAGTGTGTGCAACACACTGATTCCCCCATTCCCTCCTTACACTGTTATTTCTCTCTTTGACACACACAAACACACATATAGAAGTAGATGGAATATTTTATGTGACAATGCAATGATCCAAATATGCAAATTTCTAAATTTGGTAATTTAAAATGTCTACTATCTACTGTACTGTATATATTCGTGTAATTCACTCTGGTAAAGTCGTCTAGCCAATCCCATGGTGTGAAATATTTATTTGCCTGTTTGGGCAGGTCTTCGGGTGTGCCCATAAACAGTATGTTGTGTGCAGTGTAATGTGGATATGAATTTTTATTTTTTTTCTGACTCTGTGTCACCAAATATGACACAACTTCTTTTCAGCTCTGTTTTCAAACAGAGTGTGAACTCAACAATTTAATATGTAGTATGGCTTTTAATATATTTTATTAATTTTCTTAATTATGGAAATTAAAAAGCTAGATGCAGCACATGGAGGTGATGCCAACTGCCTGGAATGTGTTGGGCTCACTGCTTTCTCCATCTTGGCTGGAGCAGTGGCATTGGCACCGACATATCTCATAATATTACAATCTGGGTACATAATGAAATTAATATGGAAAGACACTATAGATACATATTTTTTTCTGTATATAAGAACTATACAAAAAAAAAAAATAGCCACAATCATCTGCAGTCAAATCATTTACATTTACAGCATTTAGCAGACACTCTTATCCACAGCGACTTACAATTGATCCAACCTTACAATCCAAGCAATTGTGGGTTAAGGGTCTTGCTCAAGGACCCAACAGCGGCAGCTTGGCAAAGGTGGGATTTGAACCCTGGACCTTCTGGTCCATAGTCCAGTATCTTAACCACTAGGCCACCACAGTCCCGTGAAGTGAAATCATGGGTGACTTCACTAGCAAAATGGCTGGAATTAAGCTTTTTCCAACAAACTAAGACATATCCTGCTCAAATCAAGTCATGTAAGTTTCTGCATCTCGGTTTGTTATACATGGACAGGCAAAAAGGAACCACGATGCAGACACAAAACACATGCTCAGGCAGGCAGGCTGTCCAAAATGAGTTTTAATGAATAAAGGTAGTATGAGGAGCCAATGGCACATAGTAATTACCTCGAGGTGACAATTATTCAACTGGCAGCATGTGGAGGAAAAGCTGGAGTAGAATCAAGATGAATCCCATTTAAGGGGCTGAATCCTTCAGAGGCTGCATTTGAAGACCGATTGCATTATAGTGGTACATCTAGGCTGTCCCATTTCAAAGACTCCTTCGTATGCGGTGGACAAATGCGGCCTTCTTTTCCCTGATAACGAAGGATACATCTGATGTATCCTTCGTTGGCTAACATATCCTGAGGTGCATTGTGCGTCAGGGGAACTTTAGGAATATGGCGGGGTCATTGGAATGGTTGGCTGAGGAATATACAGTACATTATCTAAATGTAAGAATTTTTAAACTCGAATAGCTAAATGTTAAAAAGCAAAAGTGCAATGTTTGTTTTGTTTTGTATTAGGCAGCAAGGAGCAAACGGAGACCTTATTAAACTGCGGGAGGAAAATGAATGACACCGTCTGTGGTGAAGCGTGTCTTCCTCCAATAATTGAAAAACCCAAAACAGCATTAAAACTAAACTCTACATTTCTGGCTCCATTTTTATACAACTTATAGCTGTTTTGTGATATGGTGAAGGCAGGAATAGCACTGTGACGGAAAAGTGAGGGAGGGTACAGTGGTTCTGTGACATATACAGGAAATCCAAGGCAGAGTTGACCATCTCATTTCGGTTTGGCCTTCTCCGCGGTCTACGCAAAGGACACACCTTCATAGACCACATAGACTGTGTCCTTCAAAGGATGCAGCCAATGAAATTGGATCCAGCCATAGACTGAAGGTAAGTGGTGACCCCTAAGGAGAGGCAGGTCTACTGTGGTGATTGGCTGAGTGCTGGTTGTTACTGAAGATGAGTAGTAGTGCTACATGAGCCTTCCTCCACATCATCAGTGGAGATGGAATGATGGGATGGCCAGGTCTGCCCTCTGCTCTGAGAACAGAGGTGGCTGGTAACCAAGAGAGATCTCACACAGGGATAAGCCAATAGCTGAGCTGGTGAGGGTGTTGTGTACATATGAGGTGACCACACACTCTTTTTGTCTCATTTGTTTAACTGGGTTCTCTTTATCTACTTTTAGGACTTATCTAAAGCTAATGATGTTTTAGAAATGTAGAAATATTGAAAATTCTAAAGGGTTCACAAACTTTCAAGCACTATTGTAAACGGTTAGACGGTTGTCTTAGTATTACCATGTTACTGTATTTGTACCCATGGGATTTGGTTTGCAGTAGATGAGTCGAGCCTATTGACACACATTTTACAAATAACACATACATTAGACAAGCATAATAAAAGTACTCAATACATGACTTGTTCATGTCTAGACTTGTTCCTGTTCATAGTGTACAGGGACACTGGGTTAATCTGTAATTCACAAGTCATACAACTACACATTTTAACAAACTGATTGAGAGGGTTTATTTTCTTTAAAGGTGGGTTTTCGGATAGCACTGATACAATAAATAGGAAAAGGACTGTTTTCTCAATCAGTAACAAATGCTGGTGTCCATTTTTGCACATTGCTTCACAATTTTCTTCAAAGTACAGTTTTGAATCAATACCATCCTGAGATATTTGAAAGATTGCACACATTGCATGCAGTCCAACCCTTATTGATTGTAACATCGTGTATGGGCATGTCTTCTAAAAGCAAATATAATGTCTGTTATTTTAGATATGTTTAATTGGAGATGGGACTCCTCACACCACTTCACAAAGTCATCGATAGCCAGGCCCAGGCAACTCTCATTGTTCTGGAGTCATCTGCATATTTTAACATGATCCTATTTCACACCTACTCTGATGCATTTATGTAGAGAATCAATAATAGTGGGGAGCCAGCTGAAGTGCAAAGACAGAATTGTAATTATCCTTACTCTTTGTGTCCTTTTATGTAAAGAGTCAGAAATCCATCTCACAAGATTGTTACTAAAGTCAAATTGTCAAATTGTTTCTCAATCCTGGTCCTGGTGCCCCAGTGCTCTGCACAATTTAGTAGTTCTCCTGTTTAAACACACCCACTTTAACTCAATGACGGGTTTGTTAATGAGCTCAGTAGTTGGATCAGGTGTGTTGGAAGCGAGAAACCATGCAGAGTGGTGAGGCGCCAGGACCAGGATTGAGAAACACTGGCCTAGTGGTTAAAATATGGTGTTAAAATATGGTGTTAAAACTGTGTTAATAGAAGAATAAAAATCAACATATAGAAGTATGGGAAGAGGCCTTTTTCCATGTACAGGCGGTCCCCTGGTTACACCACACTCGATTTACGCCAAACTGATCTTAAGACACTATTCCTAATAGTTATACCATCGGCATATATACGAGGCGCAATCAGGGAAGTGCTTCTGTTGTGAAGCGTTCAAATAAGGGACAGGAGAAAGGAATAAGGGGAGTAAGGAATTCTTCACTTTTTTAATTTTTATAAATTGTTTAATGTTAAGAATCGAGTTACGATGAAAATCGACTTGCATCACACAGTAAAAATGGATCTGCTTTGTAACCAGGGGAATGCCTGTATTTAACAAGTACAGTAAGTTGACCTGTGTTGCTTACAAGCAAGCTGCAAGCGAACAAGTGCATGTTCAGGGTTCCTTGAGAAAGGTTTTCAGTAAAATTGATGTTGGAGCAACATACCTAAATCATGGAGAGTTTTGCAGCTACTGGATTTGGGAACAGGGACTTGCACAGCATGCTTCCAGACCTTTTGATACATTGCTGTTCTTGTAAAGAGAGAGGTGCTGAGCTGTCAAAACCAAAGTCATGGAATCGCTGCACAGTGATGTGCAGTGAGGTCAAGGATGGGTCAAGCACTGGACAGACAGAGCCAGGTTTACACATATATGAACCTAAAAGAGATGAGATTATTACATTCTCAATGACTTGGATTGATTAGGCAATGTTTTTTGCATTTTAAAATTGCCTCCTTAATGCATGCATGACCTATTTGAGTCATGTTTGTGTTTCACAGTGTGTTTTTGGTGCGGCCTGTGTATAGGATCAAACCCCAATTTTAATTATCGTTTGGTGAGAAGATGCATGATGGACCAAGGAAGAGTTACACACGGCTATGACTCACATCTGTGCCGGTGACAGCCCTTGTTGTCAAGTTGTAAAGTTCAGATATTCATTCATTCAACAATGGGAGCGTCATCAGCACTTTATTCTCATTATTGCAACAGAGGTGATGGTTCTCGTGATACTTTTTTCATTGCAGTTTTATTGATAGCAACAATTCTAAATATCATTTACACATATTTGAAATAAATTACCTAGACCATAGAAGGCGATGACATGAAAATAAGAAGTCTACATACAGCATATTGGTGATATTCACACAAATAGTAACTCACAAGTGGTTATTCTCCGTGCTAAGTTCAGTTTTAATACAATCCGAGGTGAGGCAAACCTCTCAGCTTCTGCTCTTCATTGCGCCTTGCTGGGAATTACAGCTGAACTCTGCAAAGCGATGATTTTGACAACAAAAACATAATAATACAACAGAAATGGTATTTATAACACAGATTAAAGAGAAAAATCTCACCTGCCTCTCCTGATTGCACGTGTCTGATAGCGCATGTGTGGACACACAGCACAGGCTTTTAATCTGAAATGGTGTCATTCTAGGTCAAGGCTGGAGTATTCTGTAAAGACTGATAGATGCTTTTGCTTCCCATGTCACATATTTGGAAGCCAAAATGCTTTAGCTTTAGCTTTCACATAGCAAGGATCAGTGTTAATTTTATTGACGAATGATTTTCGTCGTAGTTTTCGTCAACAACCCTTTTTTCATAACAAAAACGAGACAATGACTAAGCTAACATGAATGAAAAACGACAAAAACTAGGATGAAATGAATGGACACTTTTGTCAACGAATAAAAACGAGACGAAAATGTTTGGCAGAGACGACATCCAATTAGATCTGACAAGTTAGGAAAAGATCCAATCCTAACTTGAGTATATGTGGAAAGGCGGGATGAGTTGGGTAGCAGTAAGTCTGCAGTAAGACGCAGATGTTTGATCCGACCCCGGGAAGACTGTATTAGCTCAACAACGTCAACAGCTAGGAGAAAGAGGATAGTCAATATATGGACACATTTCTCATTTGATATCAAGGAAAACAAGACTCTTTATAAACCGTGTGGGGCGAAAATCTCCAGTAAAACCACAACTTAACTTAACAAGCTTAAACTACATCTGCAGGCATGTCATCCTGAAACTGCGCTCAAGCTCTCAGCCTAAATGCAAATAATATTTTCAGCTCGTGACATGGATATATTTTACCTTGTCTGAAAAGTGTTCATATTATCTTATTATCTATATTAGTATTCGGGTAACATCCATTTTATACTGTAATTATGAATAAATGAATATAGAGCATACACATATATCTGATCTCATATGTTTAATAAAGCTCATAATATGTCATTTATTCTAACTTGATTCTATTCTATTCTATAACATCTAATGAGTGTCCACACCAAGTTTGAAGCAGATCTTTGATGGAAATTAAGAGTTTTGGTGACCACTTTACTGTATACAGTTATTATTATGCATGCATATAGACCTGAGCTTCTATCTTAATTAGATCTTATAATATATCATTCATTCCAACTTTATTCTATTCTAGAATATCTGCTGAATGTCCTCACCGAGTGTGAAGCAGATCTATGGTGGAAATTTTGAGTAATAACCACTTTAATGTCTACTTTCATTATCAATGCATGTATGTAGGTGTTTCATCTTAAAAGGGAAATGTTAAAAAAAGCATTTACATATTGCAACGTTTACATTTCATATTTTAGTCAACTAAAGCTCTGTAGATTTAGTCGACTATAATCTTATTATAATTAGTCAACAAAACCTAGTCTAAAACAAAAAATAATTCAGATGACTAAATTATGACTAAAACTAAATTACAGTTTAGTCAAAACACTATAACTACAACTAAATAAAAAATTGCTTGATAAAGGATTGATAAACTGGTAAGCAGCCTTAGTCTTATGATAGAGCCTTTCAGCAGTATGTGTCCAGTAAAAGCCATTTACAAGCCATGTCTGTGTTGGGTAGAAATGAGGCAGCAAGAATCAAGAGGTGACACTGATTATTGATATTTTAGTACTGACCAAGATAAAGAAAAAAAATGCTACTACATTAAAAGTCTAGGGAATGTGATGCGGTGCATTATCTTGCTATGTTAAAATCAAGTAATGATGATGTAGTGGCTGGTCATTTCATTGAACACATTGTTCAAAAAAACCCCAAATTATCAGACATAGCAAAAGACAGGCAAGCGTTGTGCAGTACGTTACTCTCTAGCGCTCTGATGAAGAACTTGGCAGCATGTGAAGAAGGGAGTCACGTGGCAGAAGTGATGAGCACTGAGAAATGTAGTGATGAATTATTATTGTGCCGTGGTCACACAATAATTGTTTTGTTTTTCACTTTCAATACATTATTCAATAATTATATGAAATATTAAATACTTAATTATAAAATAAGCTTCAGGTTAATGACTTTGCCCACTGTAATTTAATGTTTAATGTAGTTTAATGTTTAAGGAATACTATGCACTAGTTACTCTCCTGCACTTTGCAGTGCATGATGTAGGGAATCATGTGGTGGGAGTGATGAGTGCTGGGAAATGAAGTGAGGAAAACCATGGTTGTGGTTGTGTTTTAAATGTGTTTAATGTAGGTAATGCTATGATATATACAATACATTTTAAACTCCTCGGGTTTTGATAAATTCAATGTATGATGGATTTGTTGGAATGGACCTCCATCCTAAATCGAGGAGTACCTGAACACTAGTGTGCACAATTTTTAGGCACAGAAAACAAATCCAGAATTTGTGGGTATTTTGAGTCTTCTGCATTATTAGTCTTCTAGTTCAGTGTTCAGTGTTAATCCCATTGCTATGAGTTGTTCATTTGTTTATTGTTTTATAATGACCAACTGACATCTTAATCTTATTACTTACTGGGTGCCATAGAAGCACATGTGGTTAACTACCTCACAGTCCAGAGAACGCCGGTTCAATCCGGACCTTGAACCCTGCCAATGTGGAGTGTGTATGTCCTCCCCCTGTCCAGCTGGGTTTACTCTGGATACTGTGGTTTCCTCCCACATTCCGAATACATGATTTAGGTTAAATGGTTGCTCTAAATTGGCCCAGTGTGAATCTATCTAACTAGTATCGATAACCTATAATGGTAACCTTCCTTTTGTCGTGAGTAGGCATTGATGCTGATGTGACATTAAATAAAACAAACAAAATAAATTTCTCATTTACTCCTCTTACTCTATTGTTTCCAATGCTTTTTTGCCATCATTCTGTTCTCCATTTACATTAAATAATGCTGTGAATATTTACAGTGTTTACCAGTCCTGCACACCGGCTTGGAGGAATTTTATCCCATTTCTCACCTGATTGTCATCCCATTGATTGAAAACACCTGTCTCTAATTTTACCTGCAAATTAGCTGCTAATTCTAGAGGTTCACATACTTTTGGCACTCACTAATATGTAATATTGGATCATTTTCCTCAATAAATAAATGACCAAGTATAATATTTTGTCTCATTTGTTTAACTGGGTTCTCTTTATCTACTTTTAGGACTTGAAAATCTGATGTTTTAAGCCATATTTATGCAGAAATATAGAAATTCTAAAGGGTTCACAAACTTTCAAGCACCACTGTATGAATGAGTGTGTGAGTATTTGTGCCCTACGATAGCTTGGTGCCTTGTCTAGGGTTGTTGCTGCCTTGTGCCCTGTGCCGCCAGCTAGGCGCTGGCGTTCCTGCGACCCTGACTAGGATTAAGCAGATAAGAAAATTAATTGATTTAAAAGTTATGCTATAGCACTGATAAAAATATAGCTGGTAGTTTGAGGTATTGGATATAGCTGTGTCATTAATAGTTTCAATAATTACCCAGATCTCAATCCGACTGAGCTGCTATGGGATGTGCTTGATAAACAAATCCAATCCATGGAGGCTCCACCTCCCAACTTATAGAACTTAAAGAATCTCTTGCTAACGATTCTATGTACCTAGCCCTCTCTCTCCCTCTTTTAGATAGTTCTGATGATTCAACATAACCTTAACGATACACATATTATATATGGACTATATGAACAGCATATATGTCATGTTTTTTTCTGGTCAACTTAATTTATTAATAAACCTCAATTCCTCCAATACATTAAAAAAAGTTGGGACGGGCAATTTAGGGCTAGAAATGAGGTAAAAGAAATAAATAATGCTGTGATTTCAAAGAGGTGATGTCAAAAGGTGATTGTAATCTTGTTTCGCTACAAAAGCAGTATCCACAAAAGGCCTTGAGAAGTAAGAAGTAAAGGCCTCAAGAAGTAAAGATTGCCAGAGGATCTCCTGTTTGTCAAAAAATATGTGAGAAAATTGTTGAAATGTTTAAAAACAATGTTCCTCAAAGGGAAGCAATTTGCATATTTCTCCCTCTACATTGCATAATATCACTAAATAATTCAAGGAATCTGAAGGAATTTCTGTTCGTAAAGGACAAGGGCACAAGCATAAGCTTCAACACTCAGAATTTCTCTGACAACACTGCAACAACAGTCATTTATCAATAGCTGATATAACCACATGGGCAAGTGATTACATTGCCAAGCACTACAATGCAGAGTTATAGTCACAAATGGCACTTAAAATATTACTGTGCAAAAAAAGGAGGTTTATGTTTACATTTATGTCAATTAGCAGATACCCTTATACAGAACGACTTACAAATGATACAGTCTTACAATCCTAGTAGTTATGGGTTAAGGGCCTTGCTCAAGGACCCAACAGTGGCAGCCTGGCAGAGGTTGGTTTTGAACTCTGGACCTTCTAGTCCATAATACAGTACCTTAACTACTAGGCCACCACAGTCCAGAAGCAGTGTCAACTTCTTTGGGCTCAGAGGCATCTTTGGTAGATCACCACAAAGTTTAAACGTACTGTGGTCAGACGAATCAGTATTCCAGATCTTTTTTTGCAAAGAATGGATGCTCTGTGCTCCAGACCAAAGACTGCAAGGACCAACCATACTTTTATCATCAACAAGTACAAAACTCAGGGTCTGTACTGGTATGGGCTTGTGTCAGTGTCCCTGGCAATGGTTGTTTACACTTCTGTGATGGCAGCATTAATGCAGACATTTACATCAACATATGCTGACTTCAAGACGACAACTTTTTCCATGATTTTTTTTCCAAAGATTTCCATGCATTTTTCAACAAGACAATGCAACACCACATGCTGCACACATTACAAAGGTATAGCTTTGGAAAAAGAGAGTATTGGTACTGGACTGGCCTGCCTGCCATCCTGACCTGTCCTGAAAATAGAATGTGTGAAGAATGTTGAAATGAAAAATGTGACATGCTACAACAACAACTGTGACTCCATACTGTTGCACACATTAAGAAAATGTGTGAAAAATCAGACAAAATACCAACTTAAATAATTAATTATCTGTGTCAAGACATCTTTTAAGTTTTCTGAGAAGGAATGACATTACAAACTGGAAGAAGGTTCTTTGGTCTTATGGACTGGCAGTGGGGAATAATGGGAATTAATATTCATTATATCTTAATCCAGAACATCTGCACTTCATTCTGGCATCTTCACCCATTGACATATTTCATGAAACTGAAAGCAGGTCCAGAAGGGCATGCTTTGCTGGGAGCCCATTAACAGGGGTAATAACTCTAAACCTTTAAAGAAAAAACGTAATATCTCTTTATAGAATTTTGGAAATAAACCAGACATGCCAGGCCAGAACAACTGCTGTCTGAGACACCCTCCAAATTTTAAATTCTGAACACCCTCTGCTCTCTGAATTGCACCAGCCAAGTTAATGAAGCAGGGTCAGTGCTTAGAATGAACGGTAAAGCACAGAGTTAGGCATCTTTACTGACACCACAATGTGTCCACAATGAACTGTGCTCCAAGCACAGGCAAATTATTTGAGTTTGATATATGAACTTGGGCTCTGCACACACACACCCACACACACACACACACACACACACACACACACACACACACACACACACACACACACACAGGTAACAGAGGTCACTAATTAGAAATGGTGTCAACAAACTGTAGACCATACAGTGTACATGCTCATGCAGTTGTTCAAGCAGTGCATGAATGGGTTATGGCTCAATCTGTCAGCTTAACCTCATGTAGCAGGACCAAAAAGCTTACTGTAGTAGGGCTGCCGGCTTTAATGTTCAGCCCAAACTTCGAAGAGAATACAAATAAGTTGATTCAGATTGCTTGGCTGAAATTATGCAAATCGTTTTCCAAGAGCATTATTTTGAAGATGAAAGAACTCATTGAATGCATAATGCATGATACTGTACCTTAATGCTGTGACCTGAAGGATGTATTTTAACAGATCCACATTGTTAAAATCCTCATTTAGACTTTAATGCATTGCCCAGTGTCACTCAATATTTGTGGAAATTATAACTAGTGAAAGGAATTGCGCTGTATACTGATGCAAAAATGTCATACGGAACAGTACATTCAAGAGCTTTTTTTTTCTTGATGTATACCATGTGCTCTCAACCTCAGCATAACTTGTAACATGTACAAAGAACAAAGTGTTTTGTACATAGTGCTCACATTATTGCCACATTTACATTGTGTGGTAGGTAACACCGAGCATACGACTATGCTAACATTAGACGTTTTTGCAATCAAAATGTAAAGGTTCAGTATGATTATCTCAGTGACCTGGATTAAGTATCCACACCATGCTTGGATCACATCTATTTATGCCACTTACCACTTACCAATAGAGATTTAGTCAATAAAAAAACAAAATAGAAATGTTCAAATGCACTGATTTACCCAGGTAGAAATGTCAGATTGCTGCAAACTCAACATGCAATTTCATTACAGGCAGATATGTAAATGATTACGGGTGTGGTCTGATTAGACGCTGGTTCTTGCCACAAGAAGAGGTAAAATCCATCTCTCACTGTCTATAAAATGGCTCCGAGGCTACTTTTGGGTAGCGTAACTATTTCTGAGAGAGATCATTGACTGCTAGACATGCCTCTACGACACACTTGAAAACATTTTGTCCAGTTGATAGACTTTGAGAGAGGCGCATCATTGGACTCAGAAAAGCAGGATGGATGTTTAAACGATTTGCCGGCCATCTAGGCAATTCTAACCTAGCTGTTAGGAGGTGTTGGGAGCAGTGGTTTCATGCAGGTACTGTATGCACACACTTTGAACAGGCTCTGGATGGCACAGACAGACAGTAGAGAGGATTGTTTGATCCACTGACAAGCACGAGCAGCCCCCACAGTTTTGTTCTGCACCATCCAGACACAGGTGGAACCTTCACTACACACCCCCATCTCTGCCCAGATAATTTCCAGATGCGTAACAGAAGGACATTTGTTGTCACGGTGCCCATTATGCATCCTGCCATTGACAACCAGCCACTGTTGCCTTTGTTTGCACTTGTGTCGTGAATAAGAAACCTGGAATGCTATTGACTGGCATCATACTGTCTTTAGTTATGAATCCAGGTTTTGTTTGGGTTCTCATCAGGGACTGGTTCGAGTATGGCGGTCTCATGGTGAGCTCTTCAATCCTGTCTTTGTTGTGGAGCGACACACTGTCCCAACTGCTGATTTGATGATCTGGGGAACCATTGCATATGATAGTCTGTCACCCCAGTATTGATACGAGGGGCACTACCGGATCAGTGATATGTGTAGGACATCCTGCGGCCACAAGTTGAGTCTCATGGCAGAGCTTTCACCTGCCATTTTTCAGCAGGATACCCTTGCCCACATACAGCAAGCATTCCCAGGAATGTCACCCTTTTATGCCCTCTTGTGGCAAGACCCAGTGCCTAATCAGATCACACCTGTAATCTTTTATATATCTTCCTGCAACGTAATTGTATGCCAAGTTTTGCAGGAATTGATATTTCCTGTCTGGGTGCTTTATTGTAATACATGTGCTTTATAAAACCATCATTCTGCTACTGTAATATTTTTCATATTTTATATGGACATTTTGTAGTCCGATTTATGTAGTCCTGTTGATGAGCCTGTATGTGATAATGTTAGCTAAATGAAATGTTATGAACAGAATATATACAATACATCAATCAATAAACATAATAACACCAATCAATTAACTTCCTGTTCAAACTCGGTGTGTTACTATTAAGGCATTCTAATAAAATATGTTTTACTGTTTTTTTTTCTTTTTCGTCCAGACTAGGACGCAGCTGTCTTCCAGCATCTAAGGGGGCATAATGCTGAGGATTGCTAAGGACAGCAGTGTTCAGGACAGAGAGAACAAACAAAATATTTGCTCACTTTTGCATCATACTTTAATATTCAAATGTGTTAGTTTTCATGTTTATCTAATGTTTTTATAATGCCATCAATCATAAAATACCACAACAACCACATAGAAAAACACTAGCAACTACCTAAACAGTTATTGGAAAATGGCTTGGATTACCAAAGCAGCCACCTTGTAATGCTGTAGCACCACCCTAGCAACCACCTGGGACAATAATAATAATAATAATAATAATAATAATAATAATAATAATAATAATAATAATAATAATAATAGGGTAGTACTGTCACCTCACAGTGGTGAGGTCATGAAATCAGTCCCAGGTGGAACCGTCTGGGTCCTTTGTGTGGAGTCTGCATGTCCTCCCCATGTCTGTCTGGGTTTAATCTGGGTTTAATCCTCCCACAGTCCAAAGACATGCATGTTAGGTCAACGAGTGTTTCTAAAGTGCCACTAGTGTGTGTGTGTGTATAAAGCCTATGATGGATTGGTGGCCTGTTCAGAGTTGTTCCTGCCTTGCTCCCTGTGCCGCCGACTAGCTTTCCCACTAGTTTTCACCAGAAAATGAATGAATGAATGAATGAATGCATGAATTAATGAATGAATGCATGCATGAATGAATAAGTAATAATAATAATTTTAAAATTGTATCAAACATTATTCCAAGTCTGTAATGCAACTGTATTAATTAAAATATTTGTTGTAATCAAAACTTTGTGATCTTGTGGCCACTCACTGATATGTAATATTGGAACATTTTCTTCAATAAATAAATGACCAAGTATAATATTTTTGTCTTATTTGTTTAACTGGGTTCTCTTTTTCTACTTTTAGGACTTGTGGACTTTTTTTTAGGACTTTTAGGACTGATCAAGTCAAGTCAAATCAGATTTATTTATATAGCGCTTTTTACAATGGAGCATTGTCGCAAAGGAACTTTACAAGTTTAGATTATCTCCTAATAACTACGTCCAATCCCAAACTGAGCAAGCCCAGGGCGACAGTGGCAAGGAAAAACTCCCTAGTTCTAGGAAGAAACCTTGGGAGGACCAAGACTCAAAAAGGGACCCAACCTCCTTGAGCGGCGTAGATGATAAATCTAAGAGCGAACTAAAGTCATGGAGTCAAAGTTCGAATAGAATGTGAAGTATGCACATCGACATTAAGTGGCCCAGGTATGATGATAAATCTAAGAGCGAACTAAAGTCATGGAGTCAAAGTTCGAGTAGAATGTGAAGTATGCACATCGACATTAAGTGGCCCGGGTATGATGGGGCTGGAGCTGATGAACGTAGGGCAGCTGTGATTGGAGCTGCAGCAGATGAACATCTGGTGGGGCTGTAACTGCAGGAACAACAGCTCGGAGAGAAACAGAAAATGTAATTGTTTTGATTAAGAAGCACAGTGTTTATTAACAATCCACTGTCCAGTGTAGCATGAGACCCTGCAGCAATTAGCTATAGCAGCATAGCTAGAAAGCTAGAGAAGGGAGACACTGGTAGGAGAACCGCCAAGAGGGATCATCTGAGACATTTGCAACCCCACGAGAGGGCAGAAGAAAGCAACCCCACGTCCTCTGATCACCATAAGACGCTTTGACTATGAACCCCCAGCTCTGCCCTTATTCTAAGCTAGGCAAGGATGCCTGATCAAGATCACAAGGACCCGAAGCCCAGTCACCAGACCGCCCACCGTCGACACTCCTCCCGGCTTAGTGGACAATTGCAGGCCGGCCAGACATGGAAACTCCAGACTCCGTCCCAGTGACCCAAGCCATGCATCCTGATCTAAATCTTGTCAAAAGCCTTTGTAAATAAGTATGTCTTTAGCGTAGACTTAAAACTTTGGAGAGTGTCTGAGTCTCGAACGAAAGTGGGAAGTTTATTCCATAGTTGGGGGGCCATGTATGAGAAAGCCTTTCCCCCGACTGTGACTTTTTTAATTCTAGTAACTAAAAGAAGTCCTGTACCCTGAGAACGAAGCAGACAAGTTGGATTGTAAAACTCTAAGAGTTCACTCAGATAATGTGGGGCCAGGCCATGTAGAGCTTTATAAATTATAAGAAGTATTTTGTAATCAATACGGAATTTGACTGGTAACCAGTGCAGTGATGATAGAACAGGAGTGATATGATCAAATTTTCTAGTTCGAGATAGCACTCGGGCAGCTGCATTCTGAACTAACTAAAGTTTATTTACTAGAGCATCCAGTAAGTAAGGCGTTACAGTAATCCGACCTTCAGGTTATAAACGCATGAACAAGTTTCTCTGCATCATTAAAAGAGAGGATATTTCTAAGTTTAGCGATATTTTGTAATTGAAAGAAAGCAATTCGAGTGATGCTGCTAATGTGTGCATCAAAGGAGAGATCTGAATCAAATGTGACCCCTAAGTTTTTTACAGACGGACTTGGCAATACTGGACAGCCATCTAGATTTAGGATAGATGTAGCTAACCTGTCTCTCACAGCCTTGGGTCCTACCAATAGAACCTCAGTTTTATCAAAGTTAAGTAAGAGAAAATTAAATAACATCCAATCTTTTATTTCCTTTACACAGTCCTCAATTTTGTTGATTGTAAGGCTGTCATTAGGTTTGGCTGATATGTACAGCTGTGTATCATCTGCATAGCAGTGGAAACTAATGCCATGTTTGCGAATAACTGAGCCTAGTGGCAGCATGTACAGAGAGAATAAAAGCTGGCCAAGCACTGACCCCTGAGGCATGCCATACTTCACTTTTGAGAGCTTAGACCTTAGATTATTTATATGAACTGGTACCGGTCAGTTAAGTAGGATTTAAACCAAGAAAGTGCTGATCCCTTAATACCTACAGTATTTTCTAGTCTATTTAGTAAAACATCATGATCTATAGTGTCAAATGCTGCACTTAAATCTAACAGAACAAGAAATTAAAAACATCCCTTATCTGAGGACATTAACAAGTCATTTAGTACCCTAATTAATGCTGTTTCAGTACTATGATGCCAGACTGAAATGTTTCATAAATTTCCTTCCTTTGGAGGTAACTGCAGAGCTGCTAATAGACGGCTTTTTCTAAGATCTTTTACAGAAATGGTAGATTTGAAATTGGTCTAGAATTAGATATCACACAAGGGTCAGGATTGGCTTTTTTTAATCAGTGGTTTGATAACGGCACACTTAAAGGATTTGGGCACATAACCAAAGGTAAGGGATGAATTTAAAATAACTAACACTGGCTCTATAACACTGGGTAATACTTGTTTGAGTGAACGTGTAGGAATTGGATCTAATAAACATGTTGATGACTTAGACGAGCTGATCAGTGCGGATAGTTCAGTATTAGTAATTGGGGTAAAAGATTATTAAACTGATGTCTTCACTAGTGCTGCATCTGGAAGGTGGCTGAATAGTTTGGTGATGTGATGAGCATTGAGTTTTATGCCTAATGTTTTCTATCTTATTATTAAAGAAAGTCATGAAATCATTACTGTTAAAATTACACAGAACGTGAGAATCACTTTCTGTGGTTTTTTTTGGTAATTTGGAGACTGTATTAAAGAGAAATCTTGGATTATTCTTATTTTTCTAATGATTGATGAGAAGTATGCAGCCCTAGGCTTAGTAAGGGCATGATTATACTCTGCCATGTTGCCCCCCAAGCAATCTTAAACACCTCCAATTTACTATGTCTCCACTTGCGCTCTAGATGCCGTGTTTTTTGCTTTAAGGTACGGGTGTGGTCATTATACCATGGTGCTAGCCTTTTTTCCCTAATGCGTTTGACCCTAGCAGGAGCAATCGTGTCCAGGGTTGAGCGAAGCACACATTCTAATTGGTCATTTACACACTCAAGATGATTGATCTCTGTAGGTGTATTAAATTTCAAGTCTGGTATGTTTTTAATAAACGCAGCTGGAGTAGCAGATGTGATAGTGCGCTTGGTGTGATAATGAGGCAGAAGGATTTTATTTATTAGAGATAGCTCAAATACTAAAAGATAGTGATCTGAAATCAAATCACTTTGCGGGAAAACATCAATGTTATCTATATTGATACCAAATGTTAATATTAGATCTAAAGTATGATTACAGCGGTGGGTTGGTCCCATCACATTCTGAGTCTAGGTCAAGAATTCAAGATCAAAGACTCAAGATCTAAGGGATCAAAGCCGGACAGCTGGACAGCTTACCAGACACTCTCTGCCATATGACCAAGGCAAGATAAGGCAGGCAGGCCAGATATGACCCCAGACTCCAGTCCCAGGTACCTGAGCTGTGCATCCTACTCTAAGTCTAACCAAAAGCTTGCGCAAATATGTATGTTTTTATTCTAAACTTGAGAATTTGGAGAGTGTCTGAATCCTAAAGTGAGGAGTTTTTTCCATAGCTTGGGGCCATGTGCAAGAAAACCTTGCCTTTTGCTGTGATTCGCTGTGCTCACAAAGTAGACAAGGGTGGATTGTAAGATTTTAAGAGTTTGCTCAGACACTGTGGGGTCAGACCTGTAGAGTTTTGTATGTTGCAATAAGTATTTTCAATAAAATTAGTGCGGAATTTAACTAGTATCCAATGTAGAGAAGACAGAACAGGTCTGATATGATCAAATTTTCCAGTCCTAGTTAGCACTCGAGCCACTATATTCTGAACTAATTTAAGTTTATTTATAGATTTACTAGAGCATTCAGTCAATATAAAGTTACAGTAATTCAACTTTGAGGTTATGAATGCATGAACCAGTTTCTCAGCATCTATAGTATAAAAGAAAGTATACGTCTAAGTTTAGCAATATTACTTAACTAGTCAAGTTGCTAATGTGTGCTTCAAAAGAGAGATCTGAATCAAATGTGACACCCAAGTTTTTTTTACCAGTGGACTTGGCGTTACCAAACAGCCATTGAGGTTTTATTATAGATGTAGATAACCTGTCTCTCATAACCTTGGGTCCTTGGGTCCAACTAATAATAGCTCAGTTTTATCTAAGTTAAGTAAAATAAAATTAAATGACTTTTTTTATTTCCTTTACACAATCCTCAAATTTACTGATTGCAAGGACGTCATTTGGTTTGGTTGATATGTACAACTGTGCATTATCTGCATAGTAGTGGAAACAAATGTAATTTTTACAAATAAGTGAGCATAGTGGCAGCATGTACAGATAAAATAATAGCAGGCCCACTACAGAACCCTTAGGAATCCTGTACTTCACTTTTGAGAGCTCTGAGCATAGATTATTTACATACACAAACTGGTACTGGTCTGTCAAGTAGGATCTAAACCAAGAAAGCACGAGTCCCTTAACAACTATGGCATTTTCTAATGTATTCAATAACATATAATTTACATTTACATTTACTTGCTAGGATCTCTCAGGGTTCGCACTGGGACCTCCTTTGTTTTTTTCTCCGTTTTCTGTCCTTTTCCCTCGATCCCTTACTCTCACTTTCGCTTCCGCCTTTTTCCGGTCTCGCTCTCTCTATGCTATTGTTTGCAATCTGCTGAAGCCATAACAGACCTCCATGCAGGTTTAAGTACTTTTAATATTTCAAAGAAAATTTGTACTTTATTTTAAATTTTTATTGCAAGAAGGTAATGAGGAAACCTTGTCAGCTGCTATAGACAGGGGAGATACAGAGAGGCCTACTGAGGTTTACACTTTGAAAATAACATCTAACAGTTGAACATACAGAGTGATGCTGGAAATTACAATGGGGAAGAGGGTCCATCCACCTCCACAGAACAATGTACCTCAGTAAGATGTTATTCAGAATTGGCCCATGATGTAGATTTGGCACTGTAGTATTCAATATCATTTTTGTTTTCCTGTAGCTCCATGTGAAAGGTGTGCTTTTAGAAAGAAATCGAAAAACCCTAATTTAGAAAAGGACCACATAAGGCTGTGTCACGCCCACCGGCCGCCCGGCTCGCTGCACCTGTTGATCATGCGCACCTGTTCTTCATTTCCCTCATCATTTCCCTCACTATTTAACCCTCACTCTGTTCTCACTCCTTGTGGATTCACGATGTTCCTACCCTGCCTCACCTGTGTGTCAGTTTTGTGTCCTGTGAATAAACCACCTTACCAGCCAGTTGCTCTGCGTGTCTCCTGCTTCCGTTCCGTCGCCCGGCGTTACAGTTGAATCCACCGACATGGAGACAGCAGCTACTAGCTCAGGCCGCGAGCCCACCGAAGGATGGTGGCTCGCCAACATCCGTGCCCGGCTTGGGGAGGTGCCTCAGGACGTGGAGTTCGTGCCTGTGGACTTCAACGCGCTTATCCGCTCGCTCAATGGGATCGCCCTGCGCCTCTCAAAGCTGCCGCTGCCGCCGCCTCCCGTCGGCGACCCCGCTCGCCAGCCTACCCTCCGCGACTCCGATCACCAGCCTTCCGTCGGAGACCCCGCTCACCAGCCTACCTTCCGCGACTCCGATCGCCAGCCTGCCGTCGGCGACTCCGCTCGCCAGCCTACCCTCGCTCGCCGGCGTCTAGCCGGCACCCTCGCTTGCCGGCGTCCAGCCGGCACCTGCACTCGCCAGTCTTCCCTCCGCGACTCTGCTCGCCGGCTTCTGCTTGGCTCCCCCGCTTGCCAGCTTCAGGCCGCCGTTTCTGCTCGCCAGCCGCTCGACTGCTGCCAGCCTCTTCCGGTGATTCGCCCGGCGAGAAAACCCCCGGACTCGGAACCACGAGCGGGAATCACCCATTGGAGTCCTAGCTCCGACTCGGACTTCGTGGGGGGGGCTCTGTCACACCCACCGGCCGCCCGGCTCGCTGCACCTGTTGATCACGCGCACCTGTTCTTCATTTCCCTCGTCATTTCCCTCACTATTTAACCCTCACTCTGTTCTCACTCCTTGTGGATTCACGATGTCCCTACCCTGCCTCACCTGTGTGTCAGTTTTGTGTCCTGTGAATAAACCACCTTACCAGCCAGTTGCTCTGCGTGTGTCTCCTGCTTCCGTTCCGTCGCCCGGCGTTACAGGCTGCAGATAGAAAAGACAATGATGGAAATACAACTGCTGGAACATCAGTTAAAAGTCGGTGAGGTGCCTACAGGTGGATGGTTTTACTTGTTTGAAGAACATAAAAGATATGAACCTCTGTATTTCACTTGTACTTGCAGGAAATAAAGAAAATTTCATAAAAAGGTGGGAATATTGTTTTTCTTTTACACTGGGGAGGTGATAGGCTAATTAGAAATGATGGTAGCAGATTGTGTCTCTCACTGCTCTTCCATCTCGTGCATCAGCAATGTGGTCAGGATTTATATCAGGATTGGTCACTGAATGAGTGGGACAATGAGTCTGATCACTGGCCAATGAGAATCCCAATGTTCATCTCTACCCTGGCTCATGTCCTGCAGTGAGTCAAGGTATAACAGGCTCAGGATCAGGGCACGAGATCAACAAATAGGGCTGGCAAGGGTACCTTCTGTCTGCAATCATCAAACTCTCCAATGATAGATAATACAAGGATACAGTTTAAATTATCAGTTGCAAAAGGAACTGAATATTGATTGTGAGAGGGTGTGGTTATATGTATATATTCACCATGGGCAAATTCAGCACTCACTATACACTGTACACTGTACCCAGGCTACTTTGCTTCCATGTTGCTGATGATGTGGGCTGCTTCACATAGGAAAGATCAAAACAGTGCAGAACAGTAATTAACTGTAGTTGCTGTGTTGTAAATTGTATTTCATTTGTAATGCAAAATTGCTATTATTTAGGCCTACCTACATATTCACTTAATATTCACTTCATATTCACTCCTTCATTTAGCGAAGAGTGCCACCTATGCAGCCAATCACACTTGGAAAACCTAAAATCATAGTAATATTAAAATCATATTAACTGATTCAAGTCTCAAAGCTTCATACTAAATAAATTACTTATTGCTTAGGCTGATACCTGTAATTCTGTGGAATTCTTCTTTGATCAGGCTTGTGGCTCTGTGACTTTAGAGCACCACAAAGGTTTATATTAAGTGTTTTAATGCAAGAGTCAAATTTGTGACAGCCTGACAGACTGTTGCTTTATAAATATGCTCAGCATCACTGATTTTGTATAGACAACTTCCCTTGGAAAAAAACTGGAGCACAACACAAAGAATTTGCTCCAAACTCAGGGCATGTCCACAGAGTGTCATATGAGCGATGTGAGAGCAGAGAAGATTGTTAAGATAAATTATTGACTGTGCTGAAACTGTAACTCTCCCACAGATAATCATCAGGGAACGATGAAACATTAAAGTGGGGTCTGATCACCCTCTTCCAATGGAGATTACTCCGAAGTGTTTGTGCTTTGATCTGAGAAACTCAGGGTTAGGTGAAGTAAACCTGCCAGCGAGCACGTTAGCTTCACAGAGTGTGTTGCCAGAGTAACTGACTCCATGTAACGCTGAACTTGCTTTGTGAAACCGAAATCCTAGAGTTTCCGTAAACTCTGAGTTTTCACTAAACCTGCTTTCTGAAATGCTCCCCAGATCTCTGGATACAAATCCATCCCTACCTGACTCAAGTGGAAGCCACACAGAATCTCTGGATACTCTACCTCTCCTACCCTATTCAACTGGAACCAGCACTCCACTCATTCATCGCACTCCTCCTCCTGTTCTCCTGTCCTCCTTTTGCCGCCAGCTCCATGGACCCCCTCATTTACTTTCCACTGCAGTTTGTTTATTCTTTGCTTTACATTATTGTTCAATAAATCCTCCATTTACCTGTGTATCTGCATTTTGGGCTCCTTTTATACCCTTTTGTATCAGTAGTTACATTTTCAGTCTTCACTTAAGTGCTGGTTGAAGAGGTTAGTCTTTAGTCTCTACTTGAAGACAGCAAGAGACGCCATTCGGACATTCAGTGGAAGTTCACTTCACCACCTGGGTGCCAGGACGGAGAAGAGTCTTGATGCTTGTCTTCCTTTAATCTTAGATGGAGGATCCAGTCAAGCCAAGCTTGTGTCTCACAGGGTACAACGTACAGAACTTGGTTTGATTAGAGCCTTTAGGTAAGATGGTGCTGTTCCATTTTTTGGCCTTAGCTACAGTGAGGCAGTGAAGTGAACGCAGCAGTGGGGTGACATGAGAAAACTTGGGTAGATTGAAAACCAGACAAGCCACTGCATTCTGAATCAGTTTCAGACGTCTGATTGTACACATTGGAAGACCAGCCAGAAGAGCATTGCAGTAACCTAGTTTGGGGTGGCTTCCTGGAGAGGAAGGGTCAAATTCTTGCATGTTGTAGAGGAGGTACCTGCATGACTGGGTCAGTTTGGGAATATTAGCAGAGAATCTTAGCATAATATTAGCAGCTGTTTATCAAAGATAACTTCAAGGTTACTTGCATTCTCAGAAGGTGTGATGGAGGAGTTCACCTTGGAGATGGCAAGATCTTGATAAAGGGACCCATCTGCAGGAATGTAAACCAGTTCTGTTTTACTGTGGTTTAGCTTCAAATGATGAGCTGACATCCACGATGAGATGCTCTCCAGACATTGAGATATGTGAACATCTGTTGGAGGGAAAGAGAGGTTGAGCTGTGTGTCATCAGCTTAACAGTGATAGGAGAAGCCATGTAAGGTTATTCACAAAGAGAAAGGGTGTATAAAGAGAAAAGAGGTCCAAGAGCTGAGCCTTGCTAGACTTTTTTTCCCCAATGCATTTGACTCTAGAATGATCATCTATATCTGGAGTTGAGCGAAACAGACATTCTAATTAAGTGGTTACATGCTCAAGCTGATTAGGCTCAGTAGGTGTTTTAAATGTTAAGTCTGGTAGGTTATTAATAAACGCAGCTGAAGAAGCAGATGTAATAGTGCGCTTGGTGTGATAACGAGACAGTAGGCAGATTTTATTAGTCACAGATAGCTCATAAACTAAGAGATAGTGACCAGAGATCAAGTCAATTTGTGGGAAAACAAGGTTATTCATATTGATACCAAATGTTACTATTGGAAATAATGTATGATTACAGTGGATTTTACAGGATTTTAAAATGGACTCAAAGGCAGTGGGTCTTACTCATTTTCAGTAAGACAGAGTGCGTGTAAGCAGTTATCAGTAATCTTTTCAGTTACAGTCACTGTTTTAATTGTAAGTGATCTAATGTTAAGTAATCATATGTTTAGTTTAAAGTTGTTATTTTTATGGGAACTATTTGTGTTTACACTAATGTGGTAATTAAAACTTTTTGAGTGTGTTTACATTCATGATTGGTGTGGCTAACAGACACAATTTCAATAGCACAAGTTCTGGGTGGCAGTGCATGGCTACCAGCAGACAGTTGGTTAAGCCTATTTATTTGCTTCCTGACCCCAGCTCTGGACAGTCAGCCCCTTACGAACTTTGCCATATGACTATGGGCAATATTGCAGGAGGAGAAAGCAGCACCCTCACGAGTGGGATGGACACTGTCTCATCTGAAAAGGCTAGGCTTACCATCAAAGGTTGTCCAATTATCTATAAAGCCCACATTGTTTTCAGAGCACCACTTAGACAGCCAACAGTTCAGTGACCATAACCTGCTGTAGGCTCGGTCAAATCACCACATTGGAATTGGGCCCGAGCACACTACTGCATCGAGCATCGCCTTTGCAACTTTAAACAACTTTAAAATGAACCTTAATCACCTCTGTCTAAGCCCCTATATGAACGAATATCCTGGAGAATATATGACTATGGATCTCATTAAAATGTCTGGCACCCTGGCTCCTGGAATACAAATAGCAATAGCTGCTGGTGTCCCTAAAGGGGTTGCTAATTTCACGTGTCATAAAACAGAGTCACCAATGACCGGAGCTCTTTGAACAACCGGCTCAGTCTGTGTAGATAGATAGATTACTAATAGTCATGGGCGTGACTGCAGATAGTACTGCTAAAGCAGTAATGTTACAGTGGGCAGCCACTGTATGGGTCTTTGGGACAGAAGCAACCAGCTGAATCACCAATACTAGTTCACTAACATTCACGAATCAAGATTAATTGGGATGGATCCCATTGCAACATAACTGTTTTGGAGGACTATTTCTACTTCAGGGCAAGGCAGAAACAATATGTTCTTCATATACTTGTCCATGAGTTGCAAGACACCGTTATGTCACATTTCTGAAGATCAGTAAACTGGAATGTTGAACTACAGCTTAAAACAGGGTTAACATTTTCAGATCTCCACATACTTTTGGCACTGCTTTATAATTAACTGGCATGAATTAGCTGAGTGTGGCCATTTAATGTCTTTCTTAACCTGCATGGACTTGCATATACGTGACCTCCTTGCAATGGTTCCTCTACAGTCTGGTTCAAATCAGTAACACAATCATGTTATAGTCTGTTGCTGCCATGAATGAATGGGACAAACTGACCCATATGCAATGTGTTGTCTCTTAGTGGTGTAAGAATTTTTTTGGTCAGTAGATCAGTTGTTTGTTCCCACACGAATATTTTACTGCTCAGTGGTTGCTCATTGAGATATAAACTTTGTTTCAGATGTTTCTCCTAATTTCTCTTTAAGAGGGAAAGAATGAGACAAAAAGGTGGCATAAGTACATTTGAAATTAAATGAACCAAAACTGAATTGCACACCCAGTCCGTTTGTGGCTATTAGTGCCACAATATTGTAGTGTAATTTGTTATGTATTTAGAAGAAAATCATGTTTATTGGTGGGGTTTTTTCCATTTTTTAACCATGTTTTTGTTACGGTTCGCCATATTAAAAGAATGAAGAACCGTGAAAACAAAAGAAAAAGGGTTTGACCCAATCGGAGTTAACTCCAGATAGAATAGGTGAACCAAAATATAAATAAATAAAAGAAACAATTGTTCACAAAAAAGGAAAAATAAATAAAACAATAAAGAAAGTAACCTCAGTAGCTGGGAATTGAACCCTGGACAGCCGTGTGGGTAATAAGTGAATTACCTGAACGTGCCACTAGACCACAGAGGAGAAACCAAACAAATAACTAATAAAAATGAGCTTATATGTGTGAGGGGAAGATACACTAGCCCACACACAAATGCAAACAACCGTGGTGCCGAGGTCGGCGGTAGTGAACGGTGCTAGCAGTGCTAGCTGCTCAGTTTTGTCAGTGCTAGCTGCTCAGTTGTGCAGCCAATGGGTGCAGCGAGCTCATGCACAGAGCCCAGCGGTGCTAGCTGCTTAGTTGCAGAGCCAATGGGCACAGCGAGCTCAGGTCTGGAGCTGGGCAGAGCTAGCTGCTTAGTTGCAAGGCAAATGAGCGTGGAGAATTAAGGTACAGAGTTGGGCAGTGCTGGATGCTCAGTTGCAGAGCTA
Organism: Ancistrus triradiatus; assembly: GCA_025084515.1. Taxonomy (NCBI): domain Eukaryota; kingdom Metazoa; phylum Chordata; class Actinopteri; order Siluriformes; family Loricariidae; genus Ancistrus; species Ancistrus triradiatus. The sequence goes on from JAJAGP010002718.1 coordinate 54,916, forward strand.
ATGGGCACGGTGAGCTCAGGTATGGAGCTGGGTGATGCTACCTGCTCTGTTGCAGAGCTAATGGGTGCAGCAAGCTCAGGTACGGAGCTTGGAAGCACTAGCTGCTCAGTTCCAGAGCTGATAGGCATGGCACGCTCAGGTACGGAGCTTGGGGGCATGGCATGCTCAGATACGGAGGTATGGGGCGCTAGCTGCTCAAGTACGAAGCTAATATGCTCAGGTACGGAGCTTGGGGGCACGGCTTGCTTTATGGGGGAGTTGGGTGAGGAAACTGGGTTAAAGCCTGGTTCCAAGTAAATAGCCGGGGCCAGCAGAACATGCTTGGACCGGAGAGGGCCGCCACGCCTTTTGAGGTGGGGTCTGGGCAGCTCAGTGGGGTCGGCATGTCATACCAGGTCCCTAATCTTTCCAGGGTTAAGAGCCGGACCCCCAAGAGCTAAGCGAGACCCCACCAGCAACTGCTGATGCCGCTTTCGAGGAGTGTGGACTTTTGGCTAACTCTCAGTCCAGGACTGATTGCACCCTGTTACTGTTACGGTTCGCCATATCTAAAGTATGACGAACCATGAAAACAAAAGAAAAAGGGATTTAAGGACCCAATCGCAGTTAGCCCCAGATGGAATAGGTGAACCAAAATATAAATAAATAAAAAAAACAATGGTTCACAAAAAAGGAAAAATAAATAAAACAATAAAGAAAGCAACCTCAGTGGCTGGGAATTGAACCCTGCACAGCCACATTGGTAAATGACCTTCTATGTGTGAGGGGAAGATACACTAGCTCACACACACATAGAAGCTCAGACTCACGCCAGAAGGAGAGCGAAGGGAGGGGGGGCTGACATCACCCCACATGTACGAGCCCAAAACAGAAGGGCGTGCTATTATGGAACGGTTGCCTTACACCGAGATAGGGAGCCAGCAGGGGCGCTTTTCCCGCCTCAAGGTTGGCATCCCGGTCCCGTCCTGCTCGCTACGCCCGCGCAAGGAGTGGCCCGACGTTATTCGCAGCACCTGAATAACTGCCTATACAAATCGTCCTTAAGCGTCGCACGCTCACATACAGCTAGGTTTTCCGCGATGCCCGTTATCCCATGCAAGCATCATATTTGAGGATACTTCATCGGCCGTTGTTCCGGCATATACTAGCGTTCATCGCCACTTAACTCTCCCGCCCGGCTGGACAGCGGTTGCCTAGGGCCAGAAGGTAACTCGCTCTTTGCAGAGAGCCAGTGGTGTAGAGCTGCAAGGCTTGAGGTATGGTAGGGCTTTAGTCGGTAGCATAGGTTTAGCTCCGCGGTTATCCATGCTTCTGTTAGATATAGCTCACTGAGCTTCTATCAATGCCCTCCCGGTCTGTTTCGAACGCGGATCGCTTGCCTGCTGTTTTTGACTTTCCGTCCACGCGCCGCTTCGCTGGGTGAGTATTCTGTTCTTCCTCGCCACCTTTCTTATCTTAAAATGGCGCTAGGACGTTCAGTAACCGTTTGCTCTCTACGCATTGACCTACTACGCATGCGCTTCCTCCCCTGCTCGCTCAAGCGTCCCCCCTCCCCTGTCAGCTTCTAACTGCACGTAACTGCACTTCTCTGCTTCCCTGTGTTTATCGGCGAGATCTCTCTCTCTTGCCGTTTTTCCCGCTATCAGCATGGTGAGTTGCCTTAGTTCCTGCTGGTCTATTCCAGCCTCATGGGGAGATCGTCCTCGTAATCTTTTATTTCCTTTTGCGCCCTTATCTTTGTTCATTAATGATACCTTAGTTCTGAGTCCGCCGTGGGCGGCGCTTGTGTTTGCCGTTCTCTTACCCTGCTTGCCCCCTAGCGTTTTGTATCTGGCTACGTGGCAAGCTCGAATTATTGTCATCATGGACGCCTGAGCTCCGGTGATCGAATCCCTGCATCAGCTGGTTACTCCAGCCATGTGGTGTGCTTTTCTTTTTGCCCCTATTGCCTCCCATTCGTTTTGGGAGCTTCCTGCGCCTGGGTCCTAATACCCATCACTTATAGGGTTCGATAACCGAACCCTAACACATGCAGCCGAGCACGAGCACAACGCGAGTCACGTTACTTGCCAGGACGAGCACTTGCAGAACGGCGCTCAGCGTATGAGGGCGAGAAAAGACCCTACAGGAACTGAGCCTGTAAACAGACTCAATCCAACCGCTTTGCCTAACATAAGAAAACCAAAAGATAGCACAAAGGTGGGATGTATGCTCTCACAGAGTGCGAGACGGGTGAGGTCACGTGTATATGTGGAAATCCCCAGACAACACAGGGTGCAGGCATTAGTGTGTCCTTGATGAGACAGCAGTTCATTGCATGGCTGGATAATGATTTTTTGGCTCATTTGGTTTTCCAAAAGAAAGTTGCAATTGTTTCTAAAAAAAATTTATGAAAATGCAATACATGAGGGGTTTGTATCAATACAAAATTTGATGCCAATTTTCTATTTTTTACATGAAAAGTAGAGTATACGTGATTGGAAAGAGAAAATACAGTAAATGCCATTGCACTGGTTCTGTACAATGGTATATGGGATTTGAAATAAAGCAGGCAATATAGATATCATAATTTTTCACCAGTTCTTATCATCTCCAGTTTAAATACATAAAAGATAAAAGTTAGAACTTGTGTTGTGTGTTTGAGTGTAGGAGGTTGGATTCCTTTGTGAGTCTTCCCAAGGTTTGTTCCTCATCACATTTTGGGAGTTTTTCCTTGCTTGTGTCATCCTAGACTTGCTCACTTGGGGCCTAGATATTTGTAAACATGCTTTGAGACAATGCTCTGTTGTAAAAAGTGCTTATAAATAATCCTGACTTTATTTGTGTGCCATACCAGCATGGAGAAGCAAAAGAACAGGAAAGATTTATTTCAGTATTATATTTGAGAAGCAAAATCTTAGAAACGTAGGAAAAGCGTGAAGAATTGCCATGAAGGATTTTTTTTGGCTGTTGCAGAATGAACCTCAATACTTTCAAACAAATTGAGTATGAGTTACAGAACCAATTTACAACAGTGTCAGCTCGTACTATCCGTCTTCATCTGAATGAAAGAGACACTCTGTGGTGGGAGGTCCAGTCTGGCGAAGCCAATCTGGAGTTTGTGAAACCTTACCCTAGGAAGCCAAATTCCTTGTGGACAGCTGAGAACAAAAAAGATATTTTTTTGTAAAATGCATAATTGTTCTGTTTGTAATATGTAATAAGTAAAGAATGCAGTCACTACAGTCAAACATGCAGGAGCTTCACTGATGTTTTTGGGTTGGTTTGTTATTTCTGTCACTGGGTGTCTTGAAAATGTGTAATATATCATGAAATCCAAACACTTATAAGGAATTTGACTGCAATGTGGGGCCTAGTTACAGTAAGCTCTGGCTCTGTTGAAGGCCATGGTTTTTTTAGAAGGACAATGCATGAATTAAAAAGCATCCAGAAATAGCAATTTACACAGGGGGTCACTGAACACCACTTTGTCTAAATAGGGGTAATAGGGGTATTTGCCCTTAAATGTTGTAGGTTACCCTGGCAGATGTGACTGAGTTTAATGCTGTAATGAAGTACGAATCAATACAAACAAACTACAGTCTATTCGATCAAATTGCCAGATCGGAGTGTACTAGAACATTGCAGATGAGGACTCTCTCAGTCACCTTCTCATTGCAACACATGAAACACAAATGAGTTACAATAATTTCTCCAACGGAATTAAACATATATAACCCACACGCACAAACACACAGACACTTGATCCTAATTTTCCAGTGTGTGTGTGTAATTAGGAGCAAGTATTATGCTGTTCGCTCTGTGAATATGATGTCCTGGTAAATGAGGACAGATGCAATTGTGGTGTTTCATTACACAATGTCACTCCTGGGATTCACACAGGACCCCAATTAAGAGCAACACATAACTAGCAGAGAGTGAAAAATACTGGTAGCAAGAGTCAGGGAGGGAGAGAGAGAGAGAGAGAGAGAGAGAGAGAGAGAGAGAGAGAGAGAGAGATGACAGAAATGTCAAGGGTGGCAATGAAAAATGAATGTAACAATCAGAATGGCCCTCAAATGACACCTCTGCCTACTTCCAAATACGATTGTTGCAAGCTGGGTAATTTGTTTGGATATGCAGAGTCTGACACTTCCTGCAGCCGCTGATGAAAGATAATCACTATGGATATGTACCAAGACCATAACCATTTGGCAGAAGTGGCTGCAAACCTCTACCCTGAGGGAATTCTCACAATGGTTTAACTTACCTGGTGACAAAATGACAAAAATCATCTGATCAGTAAACAATCATCCGTAAAGGAATCATGTATCCAATGGTGAATATAATCAGTGAAAACATGCGACATATATATATATATCAGAGAGCAGGGATACCCAGTCCCTGCTGAATGAAAGTGTGCTGTATTTGATTTTCTCCTAGCATAATGCTTGGATTTCAGTTCAAAAAGTTTAACACTGATCTCAGCTGATCATAAAATCTTTTGCGACAGGACATTATAAGCATAAATGAGAATCAATGTGACACTTAGAGCCAGGAGCCACCTTAGTGACATCAGGAGTGTCTGGAGCCTAGGGAGCCCTCGGTTGATGAACCTGGAGACACCTGGAGTTTGAAGCTCTGACACCTGTGTGGAGCTTAACCATAACAAGAGCAACAGGAGTGACAGGAATAACAGGACCCAGGTGCACAGGTGCCACTGTTCTCAGGTCCCCATCATTCCTGACAAAAATATTGAATTCAACTTGAATATTTAACTATTTTAAAACTTTCTTATACCAATACATTTCCAGGGGTGGCACGGTGGTTCAGCAGCTAGCGCAGTCGCCTCACACACAATTCCAGAGTCCCCGGGTTGATCCTGACCTCAGACTCTGCCTATGTAGCGAAATATGACTACACCTTTAAATTAATTAATTTTAATGAACAAACAGAGCACCACCCGATCCGTTGGAGACTGGTGGATCAGGAAAACAAGATAAAAGAAAAGGAAACTTCATTTATTGGCTAATATGGACAAGTTTAGTCTTGATCTGATGAGCAAGTTTTCAGTTCTTCTCTCAACCTCGGTGGAATGAATGAAATCTCTGCCACACAAAGCAGTAAATTCAAAAAGGCATGACAAGTTTATTAATTGAATACATGCGACATATATATCACAGAGCTAAGACTATTAACAGAGTGTACCTATGTGCAACCTATCAATTTTGTAACAACTACCAAAGAGCAATGTTATAAATACACTGCTCAAAAAAATAAAGGGAACACTCAGATAACACATCCTAGATCTGAATGAATTAAATATTTTCATTGAATACTTTGTTCTGTAGAAAATTGAATGTGCTGACAACAAAATCACACAAAATTCATCAATGGAAATCAAATTTATTAACCAATGGAGGCCTGGATTTGGAGTCACTGTCACGCCCCCTAGCGGCGAGGCTCGCAACGCCCGCGTGCTGGAACGCTCCTCCTCTCCAGTCTTCTGACTATGCACACCTGTGATCAATCTCACACCCTATTTAGGCTTCACCTGCTCTCAGTACCACGCCGATTCACTTGGTTCCCTCTATGTGTCCACGCTCCCTTTCCCGTCCTCTCTGCCTCTTGTCTCTCCTTTTCTTAATAAACCCTTTGTTGTTGCTACCAGTGCCTGCGTTTGTCTCCAGTTTCCATTCAGCGTTACAGTTGAATCGGCCTACATGGAGGCAGCGGCTTCTGGTTCGGGTGCCACGTCTGCTACCCCTGTCGCGCAACAACTCGCCGACCTTAGATCTCAGCTCCGGGAAATGGCTCAGGCCATCACCGTCCTCGCAGATAATCAGCGGTCTCTCTTCCCGTCTGTCAACGAGCTCTCCCAGCGGTTGTCACAGCTGTCACCGCCCTCCACCTCTGCTGTCGCCGCCGCTGCGGATCCTGCCGCCTCGGTTCCGCTTCCCTCCACTCCTCCACGGAACCCGTCACCCCACTCGAACTTCAGAATCGCTTACCAGACAAGTATGGAGGAGACCCGGAACGCTGCGAGGGGTTTCTAATGCAGTGCGATCTGTACTTCGTACACTCACCCCCCGACTCCGACGCAGAGCGTATCGCTCTAGTGATCTCCCTCCTCAACCACCATGCCCTGGATTGGGCCACTGCAGTCTGGTCACAACAGGGTCCAGAGGTCCGGGATTACTCTCGCTTCGTGACAGCCTTCCGTTCTGTCTTTCAGCATCCCCGAGAAGGCCGCTCCAGCGGGGAATTGCTGCTCAACCTCCGCCAGGGACGTCGGACTGCCGCTGAATACGCGTTGGAGTTTCGTACGCTGGCGGCTCAGAGCGGATGGAATACTCCGGCTCTCCTTTCCGCTTTCCATCAGGGCTTACGTCCCGAGCTCAGGAGAGAGTTGACCGGACGCGAACTCATTCTTTCCCTGGAGGAACTCATTTCGCTCACAGTCCGCTTGGATCAACTCCTCGCATCCCGTCCGCGGACCTCTCCATGCCCATTGTCTGCTGTCACCGGTTGGGAACCCTCGCCTCCCCCTGAAGACATGGAGATCGCGGGGGCCCGCCTTTCTTCCGAGGAGCGCCGACGTAGATTCCAGCTGGGTCTGTGCTGTTATTGCGGATCCGACCGTCATCAACGCCCGAACTGCGACCTCGCTCCATCATCTGGCGCACGGTTCTGGCCTCATCACTCGCATCACCGCTCCACTTTGCCTCATCACCGGCGCCACCCACGAGGAGTCTATCACCTTCTTCCCGGTGGCCTCCCTGGCCTACCCGGTGATTTTGGGACTACCGTGGCTTCGCCTTCACGACCCCTTCATCTCCTGGTCTGCCAGGGAACTCGTCCGTTGGTCTCCATGGTGTCTGAAACATTGCCTGCGTCGCCCGGCTCTGCAGGTCAATTCTTTCTCCACTCCCTCCGTCCTGCCTAGCAATGTACCCAGCCAGTACGAGGATCTGTCATCAGTCTTCGGTGAGGGAACTCTTGCCCCTCCCACCTCACCGTCCCTACGACTGCACCATTGACCTCTTGACGGACAGCCCCCTGCCGAAGGCTCGTCTGTACCCACTCTCACCGGCGGAGGAAAAATCCATGAGCAACTACATTTCGGAATACCTGAGCCTCGGTTTCATCCGTCCATCCACCTCTCCTGTCTCGGCTGGATTCTTCTTTGTACCCAAGCGGGATTCAGGACTACGTCCTTGTATTGACTACCGGGAGCTCAACCTTATCACGAAGAGGTATGCCTATCCCCTCCCGCTTGTTCCCTCGGCTCTGGAACAGCTTCGATCAGCATGCTGGTACACCAAGCTTGACCTCCGTAACGCATACAATCTAATCCGCGTAAAGGAGGGCGACGAATGGAAAACCGCTTTCAGCACGAGTACCGGACACTACGAATACCTAGTGATGCCTTTCGGCCTGGCCAATGCCCCTTCCGTCTTCCAAGCCTTTATTAACGACGTTCTTTGGGATATGCTGGGTCGTTTCGTACTCGTATACCTGGACGACATCCTGATCTTCTCACCAGATCTCACCACTCACATCGCACAAGTCTGCCTGGTTCTGGAGAGGCTACATTCACACCACCTCCGAGTGAAAGCCGAGAAATGTGACTTTCACACGCAATCCGTACAGTACCTCGGCTATATCATCTCACCCTCCGGCATGTCCATGGACGATGCTAAGGTCTCCGCTGTCCTTCAGTGGCCCGCACCCAGGTCAGTCAAGGACCTGCAGCACTTTCTAGGATTCGCAAATTTCTATCGCCGCTTTATACGCGACTTCAGCCGGAGGGTGGCGCCACTCACCTCCCTTTTGCGGGGAAAACCTTGTTCCCTTCACTGGTCCTCGGAGGCTGAAGAAGCATTCACAGCTATGAAGTCCGCCTTCACCTACGCTCCGGTCCTGGGCCACCCCGACCCGGATCGCCCCTTCATCCTGGAGGTCGATGCATCTTCGGTGGGGATAGGTGCGGTTCTCTCGCAACGTCTGGGCGTTCCTGCCAAATTGCGCCCCATCGCTTTTTTTTCTCACTAGCTCTCTCCCACGGAACAGAACTACGACGTCGGTGATCGCGAACTACTGGCCATCAAGTTAGCACTGGAGGAGTGGAGGCATTGGCTGGAGGGCTCCAATCATCCTTTCACCGTTCTAACGGACCATAAGAATCTGGAATACCTTCGCACCGCCAGACGTTTGAACGCTCGCCAAACACGCTGGTCTCTGTTTTTCGCCCGTTTTGCCTTCTCCATCACCTACCGGCCTGGCTCGAGCAACCTCAAAGCGGACGCACTCTCCCGTAGCGTTGACCCTGATGTCCCTTCTCAGGAACCCCCGGCTCCTATACTCCCGGAATCATGCGTCATCGGCGCCCTTCAGTGGGATTTCGAACGGGAACTGGACAACAGCCTCTTACGGACATGTGTCCCATCGGGTTGCCCCGCAGACAGGAAATTCGTTCCTCCCGGATTCCGTGACCGACTCATCACCTGGGCACACGTCTCTATCTGCTCTGGTCACCCCAGGGAAACCCGAACCCATCAACTGCTGGCTGCCCGTTACTGGTGAGGCAACATGCGCAAGGACATCCATCAGTTTGTGGCTTCCTGTAGCGTCTGCGCTCAGAGCAAGATACCTCGCACACTACCCTCTGGTAAGCTACATCCCTTGCCGGTTCCGCAACGGCCCTGGTCGCACATCGCCGTTGATTTCGTCACAGATCTTCCTCCTTCGCAAGGTTTCACGACCGTCCTCTCAATTATAGACCATTTCTCACGTGCTGTGTGCTTTATCCCCTTGCTTAAGCTTCCCTCCGCTCTGCAGACGGCTGAAGTGCTATTCGAGCAGGTGTTCCGCCTCTTTGGCATTCCTGAAGACATCCTCTCTGACAGAGGTCCACAGTTCACCTCTGCAGTTTGGCGGGCCTTTGTGAACAAACTCGGGGCTGCAGTGAGCCTCTCGTCAGGATACCACCCGGAGTCCAATGGCCAATGTGAGCGTTCTAACCAAGAACTGAAGAAATTTCTGTGCTGTTACTGTCTGCATAACCCGCTGGATTGGAGCCAGTACCTCCCCTGGGCTGAAATAGCACAGAATTCGCTACGACACTCAGCTACCGGCCTCACTCCGTTTCAATGTGTCCTGGGTTTTCAACCGCCGTTCGTTCCCTGGGATTCAATGTCATCGGACGTCCCGGCCATGGACAGCTGGTTCCGTCGCAGCGAGGAGGTATGGTGTTAGGTGCATCAGCGCATCGAAAGAGCAGTGCGCCGCTACCAGAGGCATGCGAACCGGCACCGTGCTCCCGCACCCGTCTACCAGCCGGGAGATAGGGTATGGCTGTCCTCTCGGGATCTGCGAAAGACACAGAGTGGCTCTCAGTTCTCTCCCCGCTTTCTGGGTCCTTTCAAGGTCCTGAAGCAGATCAATGATGTGACGTACAGGTTGGACTTACCCGCTCATCTTCGTATCTGCCTGACTTTCCATGTGTCGCTCCTCAAGCCCTGGGTGCCTGGTCCTCTCACCGCCTCTTCTCCGTCCAACAGGCCGCCTCCCGTGGAGCAGGACGGGGGGGCCGTCTATTCGGTCCGTCGCCTCCTGGATTCCCGTCGCCGAGCTTCGAGGCTCCAGTACCTGGTCGACTGGGAGGGTTACGTTCCGGAGGAACGCAGCTGGGTGGACGCCAAAGACGTTCTCGACCCCCTTCTCGTCCAGGACTTTCACGCCGCTCATCCTGATCGCCCAGCCCCCAGGCCCCACGGTCGTCCGCGCAGGGCTTCCGGGACAGCTGCTGTGGGCTCTCGCCTCGATCCCCCCTGCACGCGGCCTTCAGGGGGGGGGTACTGTCACGCCCCCTAGCGGCGAGGCTCGCAACGCCCACGTGCTGGAACGCTTCTCCTCTCCAGTCTTCTGACTATGCACACCTGTGATCAATCTCACACCCTATTTAGGCCTCACCTGCTCTCAGTACCATGCCGATTCACTTGGTTCCCTCTATGTGTCCACGCTCCCTTTCCCGTCCTCTCTGCCTCTTGTCTCTCCTTTTCTTAATAAACCCTTTGTTGTTGCTACCAGTGCCTGCGTTTGTCTCCAGTTTCCATTCAGCGTTACAGTCACACACAAAATTAAAGTGGAAAAACACACTATAGGCTGATTCAACTGTCAAATGTCCTTAAAACAAGTTAAAATGAGACTCAGAATTTTGTGTGGCCTCCTCGTGCCTGTATGACCTCCCTACAATGCCTGGGCATGCTCCTGATGAGGTGGCGGATGGTCTCCTGAGGGATCTCCTCCCAGACCTGGACTAAAGCATCCGCCAACTCCTGGACAGTCTGTGGTGCAACGTGACGTTGGTGGATGGAGCGAGACATGATGTCCCAGATGTGCTCATTCGGATTCAGGTCTGGGGAACGGGCGGGCCAGTCCATAGCTTCAATGTATTCATCTTGCAGGAACTGCTGACACAGTCCAGCCACATGAGGTCTAGTATTGTTCTGCATTATGAGGAACCCAGGGCCAACTGCACCAGCATATGATCTCACAAGGGGTCTGAGGATCTCATCTCGGTACCTAATGGCAGTCAGGCTACCTCTGGCGAGCACATTTAGGGCTGTGCGGCCTTCCAAAGAAATGCCACCTCACACTATTACTGACCCACTGCAAACCGGTCATGCTGAAGGATGTTGCAGGCAGCAGATCGCTCTCCACGGCGTGTCCAGACCCTGTCACATCTGTCACATGTGCTCAGTGTGAACCTGCTTTCATCTGTGAAGAGCATGTTGCACCAGTGGCAAATTTGCCAATCCTGGTGTTCTCTGGCAAATGCCAAGCGTCCTGCACGGTGTTGGGCTGTGAGCACAACCCCCATCTGTGGATGTCAGGCCCTCATACCATATTCATGGAGTCAGTTTCTAACCGTTTGTGCAGACACATGCACATTTGTGGCCTGCTGGAGGTCATTTTGCAGGGCTCTGGCAGTGCTCCTCCTGTTCCTCCTTGCACAAAGCCGGAGGTAGCGGTCCTGCTGCTGGGTTGTTGCCCTCCTACGGCCTCCTCCACGTCTCCTGGTATACTGGCCTGTCTCCTGGTAGCACCTCCAGCTTCTGGACACTACGCTGACAGACACAGCAAACCTTCTTGCCACAGCTCACATTGATGTGCCATCATGAATTAGCTGCACTACCTGAGCCACTTGTGTGGGTTGTAGAGTCTGTCTCATGCTACCATGAGTTTGAAAGCACCACCAACATTCAAAAGCGACCAAAACATCAGTCAAAAAGCATAGGTACTGAGAAGTGGTCTGTGATCCCCACCTGCAAAACCACTCCTTTATTGAGTGTGTCTTGCTAATTGCCAATATTTTCCACCTGTTGTCTATTCCATTTGCACAACAGCATGTGAAATTGATTGTCAATCAGTGTTGCTTCCTAAGTGGACAGTTTGATTTCACAGAAGTTTGATTTACTTGGAGTTATATTGTGTTCCCTTTATTTTTTTGAGCAGTGTATTTTACTATGATGTAGTGTGTTACTGGTGAGGTAAGTTGTGGTGCAGTACAAATAGTTTGTCACGCCTCACCAACAAACACTGTGCTGTGCCGTGAGTTTTATCACTCATGGCATTACGGACCACCTGATCAGTCCTGCGGACCTATCTGGAAGCCCCATCACAATCGGACTGATTATTGAACTCACCTGTGGGGCTTCCTTTATAAGTGTGTCCGCGAGAGACAGTACTCGCGGTTTATTCTGCCTTAGATGATTCTCGTGTCTGTCCGTGCCTGTCGCATCCCTATGTGCCTTTCCCGTCCGTCTGTTTCAGGCTTTACTCCTGTCCGTGTTTCCCGAGCTCCTCAGCAATCATCCAGTGTCTTCGTTACTCGTTTAAGACAGGTATCACTTCTGTTGTTTCTTCCGCGTTGGTTTTGTTTTGCCACCCGTTATACGGCTTCAGTTTACCTTGTGTTCCTACCCGTTTACAGTCCCTGCCTGTTTTCATACTGCACCCGTTTTCCGGCTTCGGTTTAGTTTTTGTTCGCACCCATTTTCGTTCCGCACCCGTTTTCGTTCCGCACCTGTTTTCCGTTCCGCACCCGTATTCCGGCTCCGCCTGTTTTCTGTTTGCTGTGTTTCCTTCTGTTGTATTTTTCATTAGTAAATATCTTTTTACTAGAACCTGTGTGCGTCTCGCCTGTCTGATCCTCTCCCAGCGTTACATAGTTTTAACAATAATGGCTTAGGCATAGGGGATCTAGGGTTAACCTGTGATTTACATCTAAAGTAATTTTCAAGGACCGGAGATACAGATTAAGCCCATAAGATAGTGGTACTTGCCTGGTGATCACGAGTGAGCTGTTGTGGACATGGAGACCCAGCCTTTGCCTGATGGAGATGGCACGGTTATGGACCGGGTGATGTTCTCTTATTATTAACACAGCCATTCGGCGGGCCTCTCAACTTTTAGGCTTCTCGGTGTTACAGGTCGATCTACCACACAGATGTTCTTCTGGCAGCGATCTTTAGGTGACTCAGCAGTAGCCACACTTCCCAGCTTTTTAGTCTGAGGGCGGTTAACGGTTCTCAAAGATTACGTTCATGCACACTTAAACTTTCACCCTGGCCACAGGTAAACCTTAAGTCTGACACGAACTTTACACAAAGCACGTGTGCACTGAACTTGGAAGACTAGGATAGACGAACTTTGCTTAACCAAGGAGGAGGTCTATAAAGGTTACCACGAGGAGCTGTTGGGACCTTTTAGAATTTTCCTGGATACTTTCTAGTTGGTCTTTTGGTTACTTCTTTTTCACCTTTTCTCTTCTTTTCTGTCACGACGGGGGCCCAGAGGCAAGGAGGAGACGTACGCAGGTTCTATTCTTACCAGTAAAGTTTATATTTATTGAGGACAGCAACGGACCTTATAACAAAACTCAAACATACATAAATACCATACCGGGTTAACAAAACATCAACTGGTCTAATGCGTTAAACAACATAAGCGGCTATACCGCATTAACGAAACATCAGCTGGTTTAACTGCGTTAAACAACATAAGCGGCTTTACTGCATTAACAAAACATCAGCTGGTTTAACTACATTAAACAACATAAGCGGCTCTTACCGCATCAAACTGATCCACCAAGGACCGAGTAACAAGTTTGTCCCACCGTTGCAGCAATCGAGAAGGACCACATACTTTCCCAAACATACGAAATACCCCGCAATAAGGGAGAGCCAGGGCCTTGCTTAAATACTGTCCTCTACAGCTGTAAGCAATCCTATCAAGTGCCCTAGCTTCTCCCTCGGTAGTCATGTTCTCCCATGGTAGTCAAAAGTCATGTTTGAGTCCATGTTCTGGCGCTGCTCAACATATCCCCCCCTAAGGAGCCTAAGACACAGTCAGGTCTCCTTAATGGGTCCCTCGGGCCCTTCATCCTGTCTGGGGGTTTCTTTTCCGGGCATAGCCTGGGGGGGGAGTACGGGAAACAAACAGTCTCTTGTATCCCTTGGACCTTCTTCCAATAAACAACCTCCTGCAGGTCCCCACGAGAACACACAGCCTCAGGCAAGGACTCTCTCGAATTCAAGGCCTCAGTCTCCAGCACAGACGCCCTCGGTCTCATCGCAGGAACCAACACCTTCGGTGCTGGAACAGGAACCCTTGCCCTTGGCATGGCTACAGGATCAGTCGCCCTCGGTGCTGGCACAGGAACCCTCACCCTCGACGCTGCTACAGGATCAGTCGCCCTCGGCGTGGCTACAGGATTAGTCGCCTTCAGTACGGCTACTGGATCTGTTGTTCTCGGTTCTGGCATATGTCCTGAAACAGGCAATATCTACACAGAAGCCAACACCCTCGGTGCTTGCACAGGAACTCTCGCCCCCGGCACGGCTACTGTATCCGCTGTCGCTCTCGGTGCTTGCACAGGAACTCTTGTCCTCGGCACGGCTACTGGATCCGCTGTTGCCCTCGGTGCTTGCACAGGAACTCTCGTCCTCGGCACAGCTACTGGATCCACTTTCACCCTCGATGCTGGCACAGGAACTCTCGCCCTCGACACGGCCACTGGATCCACTGTCGCCCTCCATGCTGGCACTGGCGCTAATGTCCGTGGCATGGGAGTAGGCGCGAATGTCTGTGACACGAATGTCTAAGGCGCAAGTGTCCGTGGCGCAAATGTCCGTGGTGCAAATGTCCATGGCATGGGAATCGGCAAGATGCTAGCAAATTCAGAAACATGAACGTCTAAGACGACGAGAAGCTATCGGCTTTATAACTGATCTAGCTTGTTCAGAAACACACATCCTTGACACTATCGGCTCATTTACGGAGATATTGTCCTCTGAATTACCACGACAAAACGCTCTTGGCTCAATGACTAAGCTATCGAGTACAGAAACACCGCGACCTGATGCTATCGGCTCAACAACTGAGCTAGCGAGTTCAGAATTACCACGATGAGAAGCTATCATTTCTATGACTGAGCTAGCTTGTTCAGAAACACAACAAAGAGAAGCTATCGGCTCAGTAGCTGAGCTAGCTTGTTCAAAAACAGAACAACGAGAAGCTATGGGCTCAATAACTGTGCTAGCTTGTTCAGAAACAGGACACCGAGAAGGTATCGGCTCAATTACTGAGTTAGCTTGTTCAAACAAAGTACAATGAGAAGCTATCGGCTCAATTACTAAGCTAGCTTGTTCTGAAACGGGACAACGAGAAGCTATCTGCTCAATTACTGAGCTAACTTGTTCAGAAACAGGACAATGAGAAGCTATCAGCTCAATAACTGAGCTAGCTTGTTCAAACATGGAACTACAAGACGTTATTGGCTCCACTACTGAGCTAGCATGACCAGAATCAGAACCACAAGACGCTATCAGCTCCATCACTGAGCTAGTGTGTTCAAAAATAGAACTACAAGACGCTATAGGCTCCACTACTGAGCTAGCATGTTCAAAAACTACATTACAAGACGCTATCGGCTCCACTACTGAGCTAGCATGTTCTAAATTAGGACTACAAGACGCTATCAGCTCCACTACTGAGCTAGCGTGATCAGAAACACAAACATCCATTGCTATCCACTCTATTACTAAGCTAGTAAAGTCAGAAGCACCAACATTCCTCACTATCGGCTCTATTACTGAGCTACGGGGCACGGCATGTTCAGATTCAGGACTACGGGACATGGGCCTGCATTTGGCTAACCCTTTTCTGCAACTGATAAAAGAAGGATCCCGTAGTGAGTGGATGAACGGGGTTTAAACGTCGACTCGTTCAGGGAGATATGAGGAAGCTAGAAAACCGTGTTAACAAAACATCAGTGGGTTTAACCGCGTTAAACAACATAAGTGGCGTTTACCGCATTAACAAAAGATCAGCTGGTTTAACTACGTTAAACAACATAAGCGGCTCTTACCGCGTCAAACTGATCCAGTAAGAACTGAGTAGCAAGTTTGTCCCACTGTCGCAGCAATCGAGAAGGACCGCATACTTTCCCAAACGTACGAAATACCCCTCAATGAGGGAGAGCCAGGGCCTTGCTTAAATACTGTCCTCTGCAGCTTTAAGCAATCCTATCAAGTGCCTTAGCTTCTCCCTCAGTAGTATAGCCGTCCGGTGGGGTACCGCAAAAGTCACGTCCGAATCGTCCCCTCGCGGCCTGGAAGGACAAATTGAGTCCATGTCCTGGCACTGCGTGACATTTCCACCACTCTTAACTTTTACTTCTAGACCAAACAACTTGTTTTGTATACACCCTGAAATACGCGTTAAGGGGCGGGAACCAAGAACAGTGCCCAGAATCTCGAGTCCCTCCTCACATTGGGGGCGCATCAGTTTATCTACACCACAAAATCTATATGCACAGATACAGAGACTGTAACTTTTGGATTAATATATTGAGTTTCTAAGAGGTTTGTGTGTATCACATGGGAATTAAACTCCTCAAAGTTATGTGTATAGCTGTGGGAATTTCAGTTACTAGGTTCCGACTGTCAGTGTTTGGACTGGTTACAAAGCAGTTCTCATGTGCCTTTTTGCTGGATGGTTCACGCAGATGTGATACAGTTTTACAAAAGTTTATACTGATAGTATGAATATGTCTTAAAAAGGCTGAGGCCCTCTGGTCACACTTCATCCAGAGATAACATGCCTGGCTCCAGCCTGAAAAGGGAGGAGGCTGTAAAGGATGCAAAGGTAATTTGAAGGGGAAAAGAACCTTTGCTTATCATAAAAAAGTATGGCCATTTGGCTTGTGGAAAGCATAGAGACCTATTGTAACGTCAGTGGGAGTCGGGTGGTGAGTGTCATTACTCCGCATCCACGGTTTGTCTGATCGTCCTGTAGTATTCTTTGAGTTTGAGTTTAAGTTTTGTTAGCTGTGTATCTTTAGATTATTTCAATAAACCTGCTTTTAATTTTTATTCCCCATACCTGGTGATTCGTTACAGAACACCTTACCTAAAACATAGAATCAGCAGGTTTTGTGGAGCGTTTGGGGAAGAAGGAACGGAAGCTGGAGAAGATCGCTAGTCTCATCCAGGAGATGCTTCGGCGAATGGCTCGTCCACTTCCGAAACGGCCCCCGAGATCAAATCCCTACCCACCGTGGGGGCTCAAGGCTGGTTCATGCCAAGTTACCTTATCAGTTTGATGGTAACCCAGATTGCTGTGATAGTTTCTTCACACGGTGCTCACAGTACCTCAAATTTGTTTCCTCCTAATCAGAATATGAGAAAGTAACATTTGTTGTTTTACATTTTATGGGCTGGGCACGACGGTGGGCCTCTGAAGTTTGGTCACGAGTGAAAACCGGAACTCTGAACAGTTTTTGGCCTTCCCCTTGGGGAGGTGCAGAGGGACTCTTGAGAGCCACAATTCAGTGATAGCATGACACAAGAGTCCTCACTCACTAACACTAAGTAAGGGTTCACGCTCGCTAGCCCAGCCATTAGTGGGTGCCCTAACTGGCACACCATGTGTTGAATCCGCCACACACTGGTTGTTTGAGGGCTCCTATTATTGCTTGTGGTGAAAGGACGTCCATTCATGAGCTCATCCAGAGGACGTCCATTACAGAGCCAATCCAGAGGACATCGGTTCCTGAGCTCGTCCAGTGGACATCCATTTGTGAGCTCGTTGAGAAGACGTCCATCTCTGAATCAGTCCAGGAGATGTCTGTGTGTGAGCTCATCCAGAAGTCATCCGTTCCCGAGCTGGTCCAGAAGACATCAGTTCCCGAGCCAATCCAGAATACATTTGTTCCTGATCCGGTCCAGAAGACATCTGTTTCCAAGCCGGTCTAGAGGATGTCTGTCCCAGGGTCTGTCCAAACGACGTCCGTCCCAGTTCCTGTCTCAAGGAAGTCCATCCCAGTGCCTGCCCTGAGGACGTTTGCTTTTACGTTTATGTTTACGTTTGCAGCATTTATCAGACGCCCTTATCCAGAGCGACTTACAATTGATGCAATCTTACAATCCAAGCAATTGTGGGTTAAGGGTCTTGCACAAGGAGCCAACAGTGGCAGCTTGGCAGAGGTGGGATTTGAACCCTGGTCCTTTTGGTCCATTGTCCAGTACCTTAACTGCTAGGCTACCACAGTCCACGGTCTCTGGAGCAGACGTGTACAGGACGTCTGTGCCTGTCCTGAGGACGTCTGCTCCAGAGACCATCAAGAGCACACCCATCCCAGAGATCGTCCAGAGCACGCTGGCTCCAGAAACTGTCCAGAGGACGACCGTCACAGAGACCATCCAGATGACGCCCATCTCAGAGCCTGTCAGGTCGGCGCCTCTTCCAGAGTCTGTCAAGTTGGGGCCTGTCCCAGAGTCTGTCAAGTCAGCGCAAGTCCCAGAGTTAGTCACGAAGGTATGGAATGTATTTGTCCTGACTCCTTGGGGGGGATATGTCACGTGTTGCAGTCGAAGCCTGTGCTATGGGCGAGGTGAAATACATCACCCACAATTCCCCAGTGGGTCATGTGGGTCCTGCAAACCAATATGGGAGTCCCTCCCAAGTCACGGTACCCGGATTGTTTTAAGCAGCATATAAACTCAGTGGTGAGAGATGCTTGTGGCGAGGTACTGTCCGAGTGTTACAAGCTGTTGTGTTTTTGTCCTTCGCCTTTTGAAATATATTTGGTTTTGCTTCGTCCTACAGTGTGGATATTGTTCCGGTCTTGCTTCATCCTGCAGTGTAGATATTACTCCATTTTTGCTTCATCCTGCAGTGTGGATATTACCCCAGTTTTTGCTTCGCCACACAGTGTGGTATATAATGCTCATTTTGCTTCGTCTGTATAGGATGAGCATTATGCAATATTATGTATTATGTAATATGCATACCTGAGTTAGCAGTGTATATTTCTGTTGTTGGGTTTTGGTAGTTAAGCTGGGTTTTGTTAGTACATTCGTTAGCTGTGTCTACTTTTCTTGTGTGCTTTTCTTTGTTAGGTTTGGTTTACGTTAGTACCTTTGTTAGCTGTCTATACTGCTGTTGTATTCTTTGAGTTTGAGTTTAAGTTTTGTTAGCTGTGAATCTTTTGATTATTTAAATAAACCTGCGTTTGAATCCTATTCCCCATACCTGATGATTTGTTAAAGCCTCCGTCTTGCCCATGGTGTACTCTTTTTTTAAATGAAAATATGGTCACCCTAGGTAAAGCAGCCAATCTAACTAGCTAATCCATACCCATAAATGAAGGATGTGGTGTTTCCTGTTAGGATCATCAGCTCTGACTGAAAATAAAATTTTTTTTTAATTTTGTTAATTACTGGAATTAAATGCATTGTGTTCACATTGTGGCTTAAAATACTCGCAGAAGTCCTGCTAGGTCAGCTCATGTTACTTAAGACTCCCAGTTTAGAGTGAGTTTTGCTAATACTGCTAATATGATCTTACTTGTGTCTATATTATTACCATTTAAAATCAGTGTTATGTAATTAATCACACTATCCTATTGTGACAGTAATTGGTTGCATACTCTCCACAAATCTACATATTTCAGCTCTTCAAGCATACCTTAACGCAAGCATTAGAACGCATCAATTATTTAACAACAGCACTTACATATTTAAGAGTTGTGACATTTTTAATACAACAGATTGAATGAATGAATTTAGTGGATATAGCCTAGTCAGACCAGACAACATGCACAGAAACAGACCTTTTCTCCCAATTTGTTCTTGGTCTAATTGCCTTGGCATAAATCATTTTACCTACATCAAACTGAAATGTAGTTAGGCTAAAATGAAAAGGAATGCTGCAGTGACTAAGAAAACCTTTGCATTTTGTAGTGTACTTGCTAACAGTAAACGCAACACATGTAACAAGAATCACAAAACCTCTCTCAAATTTTGTAGGTATTCCAGAAAGCGTGTTTTGCTACTTACACTAGTCTCTTAACTTTAAGATATGTTTTCCATTGCAGAAATCAGGATTAAAATGAGTTTCAGTCAGATTACTATGGCAACTACTTAATTAAACTAACCCAAAGTTAAATCAGCCCAGAGCTATTTCTGACACATGCAAGCCAACAGACATTGCTACTTAACTTATACACAGATCAAGAGAGGGTGATTAAATACTGATAAGTTTTTTTTTAGTTATGTGAGTGACTATGTGAGTATAACCATGTACTTAAATAATATTGTTCTGCCTTCTGAAAAGTTCTCCTCACTTCAGTATACTTATGAATATACATTGTTTTTGTGCAACTGCTGGACAGACTAGAAAAGTAACTATGCCAGATCATAAAAAAGATAAAGTAACTGCTTCTGTATTTTCCTTGAAAGACTACAGGTTTGTCAGTTAAAAAAAAAACAAAAACAAGAACACTAAGCATTATAACAGCCACTATCACCATTTATTATGATTTTATATTTAACATATACAGTATACTCATTGACAAAAAAATAAAGCACCCAGACAGAAATGTTGGATTGCCCTAAAACATGGTATGTAATTATGTCCTAGGTATTACAAGTGTGGCCTGATTAGACACTGGGTCTTGCCACAGGAGGATGTAAAAGATGTGCACATGAGCAACATCACTTTTTCAGTTACGTAATACTGCTAAACTTAGAAATATCTTCTCTTTCAAATATGCTGAAACCTCAAGGTTGGATTACTATAACGCTTTACTTACTAGATGATCTACTAAATCTATAAATAAACTTCAATTAGTTCAGAATGCAGCAGCTCAAGTGTTAGTTAGAATTATAAAATTTGATCATATCAGTCCTGTTCTGTCATCACTACACTGGTTACCAGTTCAGTTATGCATTAATTAGAAAATACTTATCGTAACAAATAAAGGTCTACATGGCCTGGCCCCACAGTATCTGATTGAAGTCTTAGACTCTTACAGTCCAGCTCATCTACTTTATTTGCAGGGTGCAGGACTTCCTTTAGTTCCTAGAATTAACCTTCCTGTAGTGTTAGCTTTCTGTTACTATTTCTTATGTTAACGGGTCAGTTTTGACCCACGTCTTAAATCAGCCCTAAGATACCCTAAACAATTATTTAATTCAATTTGCTTCTTACTACTTGGTTACCTTGTTAGGCTTCCTCATCCATGAAAGTATTGGTTTTAATATTTTTGTTGTGGCCCACTGGGCCTGTCTTTCGAGAGCATACCCCTCATTTTCAATATAAAAATATTGTCAAATGAACCTCAAGAGAATAATACAAATAACAAAAAGGTTCTTTTATTACCTGGCTGTTACTGAAGGGTATTAGAACACATTTCTTAAAATGTAAAAAAAAATACACACATATATATAAAATATATGGATTTTTTTTTTATATATTATTAACTCTAGTAACATTTATGGTGTTACGGGTCAGTTTTTACCCACATATAATTAATTCAAAGAAAAAGGCAAAAAAGTATTCTTTTTAATAGAACTTTAATACAAACACAAAATGAAAAGCACTAGTAATAAATAACTAGTATTAAATAATAATAATAATAAAATGTAGATTTACAAGGTCACCCAAACAAACGTTTATCTACTGTCACCTCTGGCCCTAGGTTGAACATCAATAGAAGGAGCTGCTCCCATTTCTCCCAAACATCCCTAATGGGAGCAAGTTTGTCAGATTTTGCCCTGGTGTCTCTGTTGACAAATCTGAGGACTCTTGACATCATTTGAAAGTTTTGAAGTGACATTGTTGCCCGAAAAATAGTCCTGCCTGCCGACGCGTCCCAGAGACTATCAGTGGCCTCATTGCTGGATTTGTACACTCCAGCAAGGAGAAGAAGACCAACGTAGGCATCCAGGTATTCATCATGAATGTCATTCCACATGTCGCCATGGACTTTTTTCCTTCAATGTTTGTCATAGCAATAATGACTTTTTTTAGTGACGATGGCATAAACAGATCAAAACATGTCTTGATGTCACTTACTCTTGTCACAGCAAACCTTCTGATCCCAGGGGTCATTTTGATGACATCTGCAGCATCTGCCCTGCCATGTACGTCAGGACGTACTGAGCTCCAACAAATGTTTCCACTTTTGGATTTGAATGTTTCAGCAGGAGCAGGAGCAGCGTCCTCTGATTCATTATCCTCAAAGATATGATCCAGAACTTGGCTTACATTGAATCTTCTTCTCATTGTTGCGAGCTGTAAATGGAATGTTTATATCTGCAAAGCCACCAACTCTTTAAAACTGATTGGGCTATTGACAAGTGTTTATTTATAGAAACTCGCACCTGTTTTTCACAACTTTTGTATATTCTCCCATCCTGGATCCTGTATGACACCTCAAACCCTGTCTCCTTATAATCTTTTGTATATTGCTTAACACCTCCCTTTAGTCCTAGCACAGATAAAGTCTCCCCAAATCTGGTTTATACTGTCTTTATGATTTGGGACTTATTATTGTTTTCTAATATTATATTATACCTGGGTCGAAATTGACCCTAACAACAGAAAGGTCATAATTTTAACAAGAGCATTTTATAATTTAGTAAAAAAAATATATACATTTTATTTTGTTTAAATAAAAGTTCCTGACAAAGTCAAAAAGTCTTGATGCAATAAACAAATTTATGTAGTATTTTAAAGCATTTCAAACTTACAAACGGGTCGGTCAAGACCCTAACACTAGAGGAAGGTTAAAAAAGTCACAGTAGGGGGAAAGGCTTTCTCATACATGGCCCCTCAGCTATGGAATAAACTTCCCAATTTAGTTCAAGATTCAGACACTCTCCACGTTAAGTCTATCCTAAAAACATACTTACTTTTGGTTAGACCTAGACTGGAACGCATGGCTTGGGTCACTGGGGCCGGAGTCCGAGGTCATGTCTGGCCTGCCTGCCCTGTCAGGCCTTGCCTAAGGGCAGTGCTGGGGGTATATTAATCAAAGAGTTTTGTGGTGATCTGGGATGTGGGGTTGCTGTCTTCTTGCCTGTCAAGTGTGATCATTTAGGTTTGTTGATTGCTGAGAAGGTGGGTTGCTGATGTCTCATGTGATCGCTCTTGGCTGTGATACCTTCTGGTTCTCCTCTTTCCAGCAATGCTGCTATAGCAAATGCTGCCGGAGTCTCATTCTACACATGGGATCAAGTCAAGTCAAGTCAAGTCAGATTTATTTATATAGCGCTTTTTACAATGGAGCATTGTCTCAAAGCAACTTTACAAGTTTAGATTATCTCCTAATAACTACGTCCAATCCCAAGTTGAGCAAGCCTAGGGCGACAGTGGCAAGGAAAAACTCCCTAGTTCTAGGAAGAAACCTTGGGAGGACCAAGACTCAAAAAGGTACCCAACCTCCTTGGCGGCTGTTAGATGATTAAGTCTAAAGAGCGAAATAAGCAATGGAGTCAAGTTCGAATAGAATTGAAGTATGCACATCGACATTAAGTGGCCGGGTTTTTTTTATATTGAGATAAGCTAAGAGCGAAACTACAAGTCATGGAGTCAAAGTTCGAATAAAATGTGAGATTCACAATGACATTAGTGGCCCGGGTATGATGATCAATCTAAAGCGAAAAACTAAAAGTCATGGAAGTCATGGTCGAATAAAATGGAATATGCACAGTGGAGCTCCATCAGTGAACATCATGTTGTGGGCCGGAACTGCCGGAACACATCTCGGAGAGAGGAAAGAAAAACAGAAAGGAAAAATGTAATTAGTTATTGATGAAGAGCACAGTGTTTATTAAACAAAAATCACTGATGCATGTCAATCATGATGCCAAGTGTAAGCATGAGACCCCGGCAGCATTAGCTATAGCAGTATAGCTATAAAGAGGAGAACTGGTAGGAAACACAGCCAAGAGGGATCACATGAGACATTGGCAACCCCACGGGAGGCAGAAGACAGCAACCCAACGTCTCTGATCACCATAAGACTCTTTGACTATGAACCCCCAGCTCTGCCCTTATTCTAAGGCAAGGATGCATGAGTCAAGATCACGAGGACCAAAGCCCAGATCAGCCAGACCGAACACTCGATACTCCCGGCTAACAGACAAGTCAGGCAGGCCAGACATGACTCCAGACTCCGGCCCCAGTGACCCAAGCCATGCATCCTGGTCCATGCATCCTGGTCACCTATTATCTAGTCAAAAGCCTGTGCAAATAGGTATGTCCTTAGCCTAGACTTAAAATTTTGGAGAGTGTCTGAGTCTCGAACTAAAGTGGGAAGTTTATTCCATATTTGGGGGGGGCATGTATGAGAAAGCCTTTCCCCCTGCTGTGACTTTTTAATTCTAGGAACTAAAAGAAGTCCTGCACCCTGCGAACGAAGTAGATGAGCTGGATTGTAAAACTCTAAGAGTTCACTCAGATAATGTGGGGCCAGGCCATGTAGAGCTTTATAAGTTATAAGAAGTATTTTGTAATCAATGCGGAATTTGACTGGTAACCAGTGTAGTGGTGATAGAACAGGGGTGATATGATCAAATTTTCAAGTTCGAGTTAGCACTCGGGCAGCTGCATTCTGAACTAACTGAAGTTTATTTATAGATATACTAGAGCATCCATTAAATAAGGCATTACAGTAATCCAACCTTGAGGTTATAAATGCATGAACAAGTTTCTCTGCATCATTAAAAGAGAGGATATTTCTAAGTTTAGCGATATAATGTAATTGAAAGAAAGCAATTCAATTGATGCTGCTAATGTGCGCATCAAAGGAGAGATCTGAATCAAATGTGACCCCTAAGTTTTTTTACAGACGGACTGGGCAATTCTGGACAGCCATCTAGGTTTAGGATAGATGTAGCCAACCTGTCTCTCACAGCCTTGGGTCCCACAATAGAACCTCAGAGTTTCCTTTACACAGTCCTCAATTTTGTTGATTGTAATGCTATCATTAGGTTTGGCTGATATGTACAGTTGTGTATCATCTGCATAGCAGTGGAAACTAATGCCATGTTTACGAATAACTGAGCCTAGTGGCAGCATGTACAGAGAGAATAAAAGCGGGCCAAGCCCTGACCTCTGAGGCACACCATACTTCACTTTTGAGAGCTTAGATCTTAGATTATTTATATGAACAAACTGGTACCGGTCAATTAAGTAGGATTTAAACCAAGAAAGTGCTGATCCCATAATAACTACAGTATTTTCTAGTCTGTTTAGTAAAACATCATGATCTATAGTGTCAAATGCTGCACTTAAATGTAACAGAACAAGAAAAGAAACACATCCCTTATCTGAGGACATTAACAAGTATTTAGTACCCTAATTAATGCTGTTTCAGTGCTATGATGGGGCCTGAAGCCAGACTGAAATGTTTCATAAATTTCATTCCTTTGGACGTAACTGCAGAGCTGCTGATAGATGGCTTTTTCTAAGAATTTGGACAGAAACATTAGGTTTGAAATTGGTGTTTAATTAGATATCACACAAGGGTCAAGGTTGGCTTTTTTAATCAGTGGTTTGATAACAGCAGACTTAAAGGATTTGGGCACATAACCTAAGGTAAGGGATGAATTTAAAATAACTAACACTGGCTCTATAACACTAGGTAATACTTGTTTGAGTAAACGTGTAGGAATTGGATCTAATAAACATGTTGATGACTTAGACGAGCTGATCAGTGTGGATAGTTCGGTACTAGTAATTGGTGTAAAAGATTCTAATCTTGATTTACAGCTCATTAAACAGATGTCTTCACTAGTGCTGCATCTGGAAGGTGGCTAAATGGTTTGGTGATGTGATGAGCATTGAGCTTTATGCCTAATGTTTTCTATCTTATCATTAAAGAAAGTCATGAAATCATTACTGTTAAAATTACATAGAACGAGAGAGTCACATTCTGTGGGGGTTTTTGTTAATTTGGAGACTGTATTAAAGAGAAATCTTGGATTATTCTTATTTTTCTCTATGATTGAAGAGAAGTATGCAGCCTTAGCTTTACTGAGGGCATGCTTATACTCTGCCATGCTGTCCCTCCAAGCAATCTTAAACACCTCCATTTACTATGTCTCCACTTGCGCTCTAGATGCTGTTTTCTTTGCTTTAAGGTACGGGTGTGGTCATTATACCATGGTGCTAGCCTTTTTTCCCTAATGCGTTTGATCCTAGCAGGAGCAATCGTGTCCAGGGTTGAGCGAAGCACACATTCTAATTGGTCATTTACACACTGAAGATGATTGATCTCCATAGGTGTATTAAATTTCAAGTCTGGTAGGTTTTTAATTAACACAGCTGGAGTAGCAGATGTGATAGTGCGCTTGGTGTGATAACGAAGCAGAAGGATTTTATTTATTAGAGATAGCTCAAATACTAAAAGATAGTGATCTGAAATCAAATCACTTTGCGGGAAAACATCAAGGTTATCAATATTGATACCAAATGTTAATATTAAATCTAAAGTATGATTACAGCGGTGGGTTGGTCCCATCACATTCTGAGTGATACCCATGGATTCTAAGATAGACTCGAAAGCAATTTTAAGTGGATCCTACTCAGTGTCAAAGTGAATATTGAAATCACCTACAATGAAAGCCTTATCTGTTGATAGTAGTAAGCATTAAAGAAAGTTAGCAAATTCCTGATGAAATTCTGAATAGGGACCAGGAGGACGGTAAATAGTGATAAGCTGAAAAGAGTGTGGTTTTGACTTCCATAACGATGGATCAGTCACATTAAGAATCAGTATTTCAAAAGAATTGGCCTTGTAATGGGATTTAGTTGTAATACCTAGCTCTTTGTCAAAAATTGTGGCTCTGCCTCCCATCCCGACCATTAGGACGAGGGCGATGAGCATGACTGTATCCAGGAGGTGTGGCTTCATTTAAGGCTAAATATTCACCAGGTCTAATCCAAGTTTCAGTGAGACAGAGAGCGTGTAAGCGTTTATCAGTGATCATTTCATTTACAATCACTGCTTTGTTTATAAGTGATCTAATGTTAAGTAATATTAGCTTTAGTCTAAGGTTGTTATTTCTTTGGGAGCTATCTGTGTTTATACTAATGAGGTTATTAAAACAGACTTTTTGAGAGCATTTACGTTTAGGGCAGATGCGGGTACAGACACAGTTTCAATAATGTGGGTTCTGGGTGACGGTATATGGCTACCAGCAGACAGTTGGTTAAGCCGGTTTGTCTGCTGCCTGACCCCTGCTCTGGATAGTCAGCCCCTAACCAATCGGGCCATAAGACTATGGGCAATGTTGCAGGAGATGAGAGCGGCACCCTTCCGAGTGGGATGGACACCGTCCCATCCTAAAAGGCCAGGCTTACCCTCAAAGGCTGTCCAGTTGTCTATAAAGCCCACGTTGTTTTCAGAGCACCACTTGGACAGCCAGCAGTTCAGCGACCATAACCTGCTGTAGGCTTGGTCACCTCGCCGCATTGGGATGGGGCCAGAGCAGACTACAGCATCGGACATCGCCTTCGCCACGCTAACCACCTCTACAAAATTAGCCTTAGTAACCTCTGACTGACGAAGGCGTATATCATTAGCCCCTACATGATTAACTATCCTAGAGAATCTGCGGCTCTCGAGTTCACTAAGACTCGTTACAATGTCCGGCACTCTGGCTCCGGGGATACAGAGAACTCTAGCTGCTGGTGTCCCTAAAGGGGTAGCAAGTTTCACGTGTCGTAAAATAGAGTCACCTATGACCAGAGCTCTTTCAACAGGCTGCTCAGTGGGTTTTTCACTGAGGAGGGCAAACCTGTTGGACACGTGAACAGGTAAAGAGTGGTGCTCTCGTGGACTAACCTTACGACTATGTCGCCGAACCGTCACCCACTTGCCCTGCTGCGAGGATTCTGCCGGGGCTCTAACTTTACCTGTGGCATCCAGATCTGCTAAACTAAGAGCTGAGCTAGCCTTCTTTAATGTCTGCATGCCCGCCTCTAAAACTACAATCTTCTCCGTCAGACTGGCTACAAGCCTACACCTATCACAAGTAAAATTTACACTAATGACGGAGGAAGAATAGCTGAACATGCCACACTCGGCACAGGGAACAAGCACAGCAGAAGACATGTTAGTACAATTAATTAAAGGTACTTAGCTTCGGGTGGTGTTGTGGGGTGCCGAGTGAAGATCTGGTTCTTTTGCAGCCAATGGTCCAATGCAATGCTCAATTAAAGCGTTAATACAAGTTAATACAAAACGTCACAAAAAAGTAAGTCTCAGAAAGAAGGTGGGATAAGACTGTAAAAAAGTTATTAAAACACACACTACTGCGAAAGAAGACGCAACTCTGGTAATTTGCTAATGGCTACAAACACAAGCCGGTATACCTGTAAAGTTGCTAAATAACAATTAGCCGCAAAAAAATATAATCCGCCGGTACGAGAATAAAATAATTAAGATGTTGTAAAAACCTACTATATATCGATTATATATGATACAGATGCGATCGGGAATTAAAATATATCAAAGGTAAATAAGCTGCTAGCAGCTACGAAACGGCGTCCTGTGTGCAACCACGGATCAGTCTGGGTTGCCAGATCCTCGCAATCCTCGCGTCAGTTCTCTCAGCGTTCAGTGGTCAGTGATCAGTGGTTGTTAATAGACTCTGTGCTTTTAATCAATATCCAACTACATTTTCTCTTTTCTCTCCAAGCTTGTGTTCCGGTACCAGTTCCAGCCGCACACATTAAGATGTTTTTCCGCCTCAGCTTTGTTCAAGTTGTTTCCGTTATCAGCTCCAGCCCCACCATGCCCAGGCCACACCAGAGGGCAGTAACATAAGGTCCTCCCAAGGTTTCTTCCTTATAACATTTAGAGAGTTTTTCTTTGCTACTGTCGCTGTAGACTTGCTCAGTTTGGGACTGGTCCCAGATAGAAGATAATCTAAAATTGTAAAGCTGCTTTGAGACAATGTTCCACTGTTAAAAGCGCTATGTAAATAAAACTTAATTTACCCTATTGCTCTATAAAAAGGCTCTCAGATGCTACTATTCGCAGGTGTACCTCTTGTTGAGAGAACCTGGATTTGTTGTTAAATACATTGTAGTCTCAGTCCATAGCATTCCACGTTTCTTGTTCATAACACAACTGCAAACAAAGGTGACAGTTGCTGGCTGTCAATGTCATGACACGTGATGGGTGCTGTGACAACAAATTTCCTTCTGCTAAGCACCTGGAAATAGTGCAGGCAGAGACAGGGGTGTGTAGTGAAGGTGCCCCTTATGTCTGGATAGTGGACAATGAAACTTTATGAGCTGCTCGTGCTTGTCGGTGGATCCAATGATGCTCTCTATTGGTTGTCTGTCTGGGCCATCCAGAGCCTGTTTGCCGTGTGTTAGTGCCTGCACGGAACCACTGCTCCCAACACCTCCTAACAGCTAGGTCAGAATGGCCTAAGCGGAGGGGCTATTTGTAGTTATGACAATCTTGCTTCTTTGAGTCCAGTGATGCACCCTGTCTCAAAGTCTGTCAATTGGGCAAAATGTCTACGAGCATGTCTAGCAGTCAACGATCTCTCACCAAGAGGAACACTACCCAAAAGTAGTCTCGTCGAGCCTTTTTCTAAACAGGAGAGGAAGTACTTTTACGCCCTCTTGTGGCAAGACCCAGTGTCTAATCAGATCACACCTTTTATCATTTATGTATCTGCCTGTGAAGCAACTGCATGCCAAGATTTGCAGCAATACGACATTTCTGGGTGTATCATTTCTATACAGTATCCAATCACTTTAATATGACCACCTCCTTGTTTTTACACTGACTGTCCATTTCATCAGTTCCACATACCATATAGAAGCACTTTGTAATTCTGAAATTACAGATAGATTACAGCCCATCTGTTTCTCTGCATACTTTGTTTGTACCCTTTCTATATAAGCTGAGACCTTATATAGAAAGGTGTGTGACTTTCCAAATCATGTCCATTCAACTGAATTTATGACATTTGGACTCAATCAAGGTGTAGAAACATCTCCAAGATGATGAAGAGACATGGTAGCCCCCAGAGCTAAATTAGAAGTGTCATAGAAAAGGATCTGAATACTTATTTCCATTCGTGATTATAGTTTTCCTTTTTAATAAATGTGAAAAAAAAAAACTAGAATTCATCCCATTCTAGGGATCCTGAGTGAAGACTAATGGGGGGAAAACATGTTTCTTTTTTTTTGTCAGCACGAGGCCTTAACATAACGAAATGTGAAAAAAGTGAAACCATCTGAAGCCTTTTAAAATGCATTTTATATATATATATATATATATATATATATATATATATATATGTCAAGAGAAGGTGGGTCATGCAGCAAGACACCGGCCCTATGCACACAAGTCGTTCTATCAAAGAATGATTAAAGAAAAATAAAGTTCATGTTTGGGAATGGCCAAGTCAAAGTCCTGACCTTAATTCAATGGAAATGTTGTGGAAGAACCTGAAGTGAGCAGCTAATGTGAGGAAACCCACCAACATCCCAGAGTTGAAGCTGTTCTGTATGGAGGAATGGACTAAAATTCCTCCAAGCCGGTGTGCAGGACTGATTAACAGTTACAGGAAATGTTTAGTTGCAGTTTTCAAACCCCAAAACACGCTACGCCAGAAACTGGTCCACCTCAAGGATTGGGTCCCCCAGCACAAACAGAGTAATGTAGTGTACGCTGTTAAGTGCCGGGAGGATTGCCAGGAATTGTACATTGGGGAAACCAAACAGCCACTGGCGAAACGGATGGCACAACATAGAAGAGCTACCTCATCAGGTCAGGACTCTGTGATTTACACCCACCTACAGGCCAGTGGCCACTCTTTCAAGGATGGAGACGTGCAGATCCTTGATAGGAAGGAACGATGGTTTGAACACGGAGTAAAAGAAGCCATTTTTGTAAAAAGGGAACGTCCATCCCTGAACCGAGGAGGGGGCCTCAGAGTACACCTCTCACCATCTTACAACGGAGCCATAGCAGCCCTTCCCCAAATCCTGTGTGAATGGCACACGTGGCCATTGTCGGTTAAGTAAGGCTATTCAATCGGCATATTAAACTTGAATCACGGTCCCATTGTTATGCAATGGTGTGTACCAGTCGTTAGCAAAGGTTTGCTGTATATAAAGATTGGGAAGTTTTCCAACTAGCTGAGACTGAAGAAGTCACTTAGATGAGTGACGAAACATTTCTCCTCTCTACTGCACAGGGGGGTCACAGCAGATACTGAAAGCAAAGGTTCACATACTTTTGCCACTCACTAATATGAAATATTGGATCAATTTCCTCAATAAATAAATGACCAAGTATAATATATTTGTCTCATTTTGTTTAACTGGGTTCTCTTCATCTACTTTTATGAATTGTGTGAAAATATGATGATGTTTTAGATAACATTTATGCAGAAATATAGAAAATTATAAAGGGTTCACAAACTTTCAAGCACCACTGTATATATCTCAGAATACATCAGTATTCACCAAACATACTGAGAAGTATTTGAAAGGCCAATTTATTCTAAAGTGAGTTTGCATGATGGATGTGGGTGTTGGAAAGTGAGGAAGCTGCACAGGAGGGTGTTAAGGATTTTAAAATGGTGTGGAACAGGCTGGAACAACTATCAAAGAAGAACATGCCAGAAGGGGTATTGAAGTGTATGTAGTGAAGTAAGTGTTATCAGCCTTTAAAGTGCATTGCTTAGCAACTGTTTTGAATTGGAGTGTCACTTTGTGGTTGTTTAGAAAGGTCTGTATTATCATAGTAGAACTGTTCATAGGAGCAGTGGTGCTGAAGGTTTTTTTTAATAGGGGAAACACAAATGTTTGTATATCATTTTATCCTCATAAACTGTAAATAATTCTATACTGGCACATATTTATTGACATTTGAGCAGTCAGTCATTTTCCTGATTCTCGACTGCTGATTCACAGCTAGTTATGAGGTTCTGTCTCCTTGAGATGTTGACCAGTCATCATAAGAGAAGCCACGTCTCTAGGAAAAGCTTTCTGTCCAATAAATGCTGAGGTGTTTTTTCTTTGAAAAATGCACCTACCCATGCTACATTCACTGTCAGTGAAGCCTGTGTGCCCAGATATGACTCAAAACAATGTTTTCATTTGCCGATACAATGAGCGTGATCTTTCGTCCTATTCAAAACAACAACTACATGAGCATATGATAGACATCCAGATGCATATGGGACAGCTGAGGAGCAGCACACCTATCCGGTGGAGTGTGGAATAGTCTTCCATTTTTTGAATTGGGTGTGGTTATAGTCATTTTGAATGCGGCAAAAAAACACTCAAGCAGCTGAGCTAGCCCTCAAGTGGAGGAGAAAACTGCTAAATAAAGAAGTGTAACAGCTGTAACAGCAAGCTCACCATCCAACAAATCAAATCGGTCCAACCAGCAGAACTTGCCATATTTTAAATGTGTTATAAATTTAAACATACTTTTCTAAAGTTTCCAATAATTAAAACAATATGAGTTTGTGCGGTCACTAAGATCCATTTGGTACCTAATATTTTTACCTAGATTTTGTTTCCTGAATACTTTTGAATGTATTCTATAGATTTTCTGCTGATTGTGGACGTAGTTCATACCCAGACCCTAAACATGCATTATTAGTTTAGATCGTCAATGGTTGTTCTTATTAATTCTCTTTTATTCAAATGTGCTATCGGTCTCCATATTCACAATTTCATTAAATTTGATGCACTAGGACCTGGGGAGGCACTACTGCCTCATAACGTTCCTGAAACGTTTAATGTTGAATGCTTTATTACACAACGAGGTGTTTGTGTTACTGGGTGTTCCAGAAGGCGAGTGTAATTTCAACACAAAGATAATTAAAAAACATTATTTTGATGTCTGTTACAAAAATGTATTAACCAAAATGAAAGCTCACTGATGCATTAGAGGTCACATGATGATTGATGAATGTAAAGCCTGAAAAAGCCAGTTAAAGAGTTTAATTTAAACACTGCAGTATTTAGGGCAGACATAGATAGATGGTTTGGTCTCTCTTGATTTTATGACTGTATATTTTACAGATACCTGATTATAATCAGTCAATTGTTGAACATATTGATTAATAATATTGATTGTTAAAATTGATGATTATTATTATTATTATTATTATTATTATACTTGAAACATAGATATACAAAACGTTTTCGTAAAGGCAGCAGCTCCCACAAAGGCCAGTTGAGAGGATTTTTACAGTTTAAATAAAACAGTCTGATAATTGGTGTTTGATAAAAATAATTGTTAGTAAAGGCAGGCAATGAAAAAAAACAGTTAAATAGAAATAGGTTTTTTTAATAATGAAATTTTATATATTGCTGGATTTAAGAAAAGCTTTCGTCTGCAAACACAATTAAATTTAAAAAGCTTTTTTGGCTGGCAATTCTCGGTTCATTACTTTTTTATAGAGGTTTTACCAATAGCCCTTTGTCCTCTTGCTGGGGATGTAGTCAATCTTTATTTGTTAACATTTGATTGTGTGAAAATTAGTAAAACATAAATTCAGAAATTAATTTTCTGCTGTCAAATGTCCTAAAAGTTCAATCATCCTGGTTAAACATGAATGCAGCTACAGAAAAGATGCACATTTGATTATACTACTCTATTTTCTTAGAATTTGAGTAGTGTATTTAGGACCTGCTACTGCAAATAACATTGTTTGTATCTTCACTTGATCTGTACCTATTGTTAGTATATAGATAGTAGTTATAGATAGATAGAAGTCATACAAGATCTGTACCTAATATAAACTTTGAATGACATGTCTTTTCAAAGAGATTTGCTATGAGGCAATTTCTCCAAATAGTTTAAAATTTTAAGCTAGTTTCATAATGTGGGCCATATGGGTAATTTATTTTAATCGTCCTAGGGGACCACCCCAGTCAAAGCTTAGTCTCCCATTCATGAATCTCTAGTGACGTCTATGCTGCTGATGAACTCAAAAATCAACTTGAAATTTTCCTATCATGTATTGTTTTGTAGATGACCTATTTTGCAATTTACCATCATATTTTAAGTCTACTAGTATACAGTGATGCTTGAAAGTTTGTGAACCCTTTAGAATTTTCTATATGTCTGTATAAATATGACCTAAAACTGTCACAGGGGGCCCAGGGGGCGCACCGTTAGAAATAAAGAAATAAGGGTTTTTGGGACCCAAGTGCAGTTAGCTCCAGATGGTAGTTATAACCAAAAGATGAACAAAAAGAAAAGAAAAAAGAAACTAACCAACCTGAGTCTGGGTGGCTGAGGATCGAACCCCGGGCTGCGGTGTTGGTGACTCACTGGCTTAACAGCAGTCACCACGGAGACGCGACAGCCACACCAGACTAGGAAGTTATATAAGGACAAACTGAAGCGCCGTTAGGCAACGGACTCAAAAAAAGGACGCTTATGAAACATCATAAAAACAAATAAATAAACAAACTAAGACACAGGGAAATAGTTTCCGTAAGCGCTGAAACGTGCCACAGCGCATTAAACTGCTGAAACAGATAAATAAAGCTCCAAGTCGAAGGAGCAGGCGATCGCTCTCTCACTCAGGCTGAGCCGAGCATGCAGCTCGCTCAAGGAGGGAGAGAGAGGGAGAGCGATGACGTAAGCGTCAGGAGAGGTGGCAGCGGAACGCTCTCCTGACAGAGAGAAGCGTGGATCCCGGCTTGCTGAATCCAAAAGCGGGATCCAAACGCGATGAAGGGAAGCGAGACGGAAATGGTGCCGCGCAGCGCTTCTCCAGTATAACGCGATCACAAAGGGGAGGCGCCAATTCCCCGATCGCGTAGAGAGGGGGAACCGAGACGGCCGACGGGGCTGGAGCGGTGAGGGAGAACGCGGGGGACTCACTGCCTTAACGGAGTGAGCCGGAAGCCGCGTTTGGGGCTCGACGGAGAGGCGGAGGATAGGATACCGGGACGATTAATGAATTCTGACCCTACACTAATCAAACTAAATCCTACCTTACCTCCAAACCTCCCGGTCCATACAATTACTGGCGATCTGCCAATCGTCAGTTACCCACTTTCCCTAACAACACCACGAGGCTGAGGCAAGGAATGCAGCAGCAACCTGATAGACTTCAGGAGTGTCTTATATACCTGAGCGAGCAGGTGCTGCCACTCTAATGAAACCATAATTAGACGGGAATGCGCGTCCCGAACTGAAAACAGGAGCAACGCTGACCCCTATTGTCCAAAGGACGGAAGCCAGCGTGGCCTGTGACAAAAACATCATCAGATTTTCACATAAGCCCTAAAAGTTGATAAAGAGAATTCAGTTAAACAAATGAGACAACACATTATACTTGGTCATTTATTTATTGAGAAAAATGATCCAATATTACATATTAGTGAGTGGCAAAAACATGTGAACCTCTAGGATTAGCAGTTAATTTGAAAGGTGAAATTAGAGTCAGGTGTTTTCAAGCAATGTGATGACAATCAGGTGTGAGTTTTATTTAAAGAACAGGGATCTATTAAAGTTTGCTCTTCACAACACATGTTTGTGAAAGTGTGTCATGGCACGAGCAAAGGAGATTTCTGAGGACTTGATGCTCATCAGGCTGGAAAAGGTTACAAAACCATTTCTAAAGAGTTTGGACTCCTCCAATCCACAGTCAGACAGATTGTGTACAAATGGAGGAAATTCAAGATCATTGTTACCCTCCCCAGGAGTGGTCGACCAACAAAGATCACTCCAAGAGCAAGGCGTGTAATAGTTGGCGAGGTCACAAAGGACCCCAGGGTAACTTCTAAGCAACTGAAGGCCTCTCTCACATTGGCTAATGTTGATGTTCATGAGTCCACCATGCATGGCAGGGTTGCAAGGAGAAAGCCACTGCTCTCCAAAAAGAACATTGCTGCTCGTTTGCAGTTTGCTAAAGATCATGTGGACACAAGCCAGAAGGCTATTGGAAGAATGTTTTGTGGACGGATGAGACCAAAATAAAACTTAATCCAATGGAAATGTTGTGGAAGGACCTGAAGTGAGCAGCTAATGTGAGGAAACCCACCAACATCCCAGAGCTGAAGCTGTTCTGTACGGAGGAATGGGCTAAAATTTCTCCAAGCCGGTGTGCAGGACTGATCAACAGTTACAGGAAACGTTTAGTTGCAGTTATTGCTGCACAGGGGGGTCACAGCAGATACTGAAAGCAAAGGTTCACATACTTTTGCCACTCACTAATATGTAATATTGGATCATTTTCCTCAATAAATAAATGACCAAGTATAATATTTTGTCTCATTTTGTTTAACTGGGTTCTCTTTATCTACTTTTAGCACTTAAAAATCTGATGATGTTTTAGGTTATATTTATGCACAACTGTAGCTTGGAGCTGTCTATAATAATTTCATATTTTTATCAGATAAAAAAAAATCAAGTAACTCAGAGGACATCAGTCGGTAGTGATTACAAGTAATTCCATAACTCTTGCTAGCTGGATTCCACCTTGTGTAGTAGAAACTGTCGTTTTCAACATTTCACCTTTGTTCAGTATAAAAAGCCAATATCTTCAGAAATATGTGGATAAGTACAAACTTTGTATCACTGCAATATTTCAATAAAAATTCAATACAAAATACATTCAACATAAAGTTTATCTGTAAACATACTGCATATGTTTATTATTAATTGAGTAGATAACTGTGAAGAAAATACAGTAATTTGACAATAGATTAGCCAATCAAGGATGCTCGGCTAATGCCACTAAAGACGCTGCCCACATATCTGGATACTTCTTTAGCAGCACCCTGGAATGTAGAAAAAAGCCTCAGCACCCTTTAATTATCATCAGACGTATAAGACAAATGTCCCCACAATGACAGAAATATCTGACATTTTTTGAGGTTACAGAAAAACAAACAAACAAACAAACAAAAAAGCAGCTGGCATCCCCCAATTATATACAAAGAACAGTGAAAGTATAACAAAAGTGCAGAAAATAGAGAAGGGATTATCAAAGGTACTTCAAAAGGTAAGCCTTCAAACATTTGGAGAAGAACAAGAGGCACTGAGCCATTTGGAGTGGTGCGGGACGTTCATTCTACCAATAAACAGCCAAGACACTGAATTATCTGGACGTCACCTTGTGGGTATGGGCAGTCTGTGTCTCAGAGGAGGATGTGCCAGAAGCTGAAGACCTGATTTGGCATGCAGGTGTGTAGTTCTGACTAAAGGGATGTAGATAACATGAAACCTTTTGAGGTCTGGAAAGCTAAGCGTGGAATTTGTTCTTTGCTGCATCAGGAAGCCAGTGGAGTGATCTCAGTAAACCAGTCACATGAGAAAACCTTGGAAGGTTGCAAACAAAGTGATTGGTGGCATTCTGAATGCTCTGTAGAGGAGCTCTGTTTGGCAGACTAGCAAGTAAATCATTGAAACTCTGAATGGTTTCACTGGCTAGAGAAGGGCTTATTCTTTTTATGTTGTTCAAAAGAAATCTGCAGGAATGTACCTGGCTACCAAGAATAAGTGACTTTTCAAACTGACTTATGCTATCATAGTTTTTGTCAGTCCATCCACCCACAGTTACAACCTATGAATGAATCCGATAATACACATTCAGCAGTCTAACCTTATTCTGAATTTTGAATTTCGATTTTTCCCCAGTTAAGCAACATGCAATATGATACTCTCAGCACTCTGATCAGCAGTGCCCTCAGTCCGCTATTGGACAAACCATTTTGCTGTTGTTTTTCACTTTAAATAATTCAATAAATTACATGACTTTTTTCTACACATTATTATAAAATAAGCTTTGTGTTAATGATTTCGCCCAACTGTAGGTTAAGTGTTGTAAGCATGTTTATGGTAAGCTAGCCTACAATATATACAGTATATATTAAATTCCTTGCTTTGCAATACAAAAATTTTACCAAAGGTTTATCGGAATTCAACCCCATCGTAAATTGGGGGAGTATCTGTACTTCACGTTCAGCTTCATTGGTGCCTGAAGTGACGTTTACATTTAATTAAAATGCATTTGAATAATGCTATATTATGCATGGTAGCAATATCCCACTCTTGCTGCCTGAATAGATCGTCCCTTGTAGCATTAAAGGGTAAAAACTTATCCTGAGACTGAGTATTTACAGAAAGATATCCCTTTGAAATTAATGTAGTAATTTCTGTCATCTTATACTGCCAACATTTAAAGTGGTATTGTGATGTATGAGAAAAATCTTAGTTGCATTTTATAAAGAGGCACTGTTGAATCCTACGTTTTCGATAACAGCACTGTAAAGCAAACCTTTATTTTAATAAATGTTATTTATTTTTAATTTCCACACTAACAGGTTCCATGGTAACAGCTAATTTATGTCTGGTTTAAGTCAAATACAGTGTCTGATAAGTTGTGGTATATTGGTGCTATTCCCTAAGGTCTGAGGACGATATAGATGTGTCAGTGTCTGCTGATTCCACAGAAACCTCACAGATTACAGTGATGCTGCTGTTGCACTGATATGGATGTGCTTGCATTGACCACCAAATGTATATTCATTGACAAAAAATGGAACTGGAAAAAAACTGGAACCTTGTCATCGTTAGCAATGAATCCAGGTTCTGTTTTGGACCTGCTGGTCAGGTGTGAGTATGGAGTCCTTGTGGTGAGCACTTCAATCCTGCCTGTGCTGTGGAGCAACATGCTGTCCCAACTGCTAGTGTGATGATCTGGGGAGTAATCGAATATGACAGTCAGTCACCCCTAGTTGTGATACGAGG
Source organism: Ancistrus triradiatus (assembly GCA_025084515.1). Lineage (NCBI taxonomy): Eukaryota > Metazoa > Chordata > Actinopteri > Siluriformes > Loricariidae > Ancistrus > Ancistrus triradiatus. The sequence goes on from JAJAGP010002718.1 coordinate 93,020, forward strand.
TACACTGACATCTCAGTGATATGTGCAGGACATCCTATGGCCATGTGTTGCCCCTCATGGCAGAGCTTCGATAATGCTTGTCCACACGCAGCAAGGTTTCCCATGGTCTCCACCAGATTTTAAAAATTCCTTGTTCTGACCAGCCATCAGATTTATCAGCTTTGGCAATCTATGAGTGCCCAGCTACAACATCTGTGAGCATACCATACAGAACCTGTATGCTGCCATGCCCAACCATATCTCATATTGTTTCCAGGCTAGAGACGGCTCAACAGGGCACTAAAGCCTTCTTTCAGTTGTACAGTTTTACCCAATACATGTATCCATTTCCTGTATTTTTGTAATTGCTTACATATATCACCATACATTCACACATTAAATGTTTCATTTGATCCCAAAAACTCCTTTTTGGTGTGTTTTGTATTTGTCAGAGTACATAACCAGTAAAAATATTCTGAAAGGACATGGCTAGAGTTATGGTCTGCCATGCTCCATTTCTTACTTATGCATTCGGGAAATGTGTTAATGCATCTTTATATATGTACAGTCAAAAGAAAACATCTGTAATCTTGTATTTTTTTTAATTGGTCTGATATTTCTATTAATCTCATTAAGACAAATTGTTTTGGAAGTCAAGTCATTGTCTTGGAAGTCAGTGCTGTACCCACTTTCTATGGAATAGGCCTCCTACAAAGATTAAACACAGCACATTGAGCGATGCTGAATGGAATGGGAAAAAACTGCAATGAGGGTAACAACAAAAAATCTACATAAATCCTAAAACATTATAGGCTTATGTGTACACCATAGTGACAGCTGGTGGTTTTTAAAATAAGGGAAGCACATAAGCTTATTTTCAAATACGATCACTTCATTTTTCATTCATAGCAGTACACTTCCTTTATCCCTCCGATGGAGTTGCAGGTTGTTTTGTTGCATAACACAGCTGTTTATACTGTTTAATGACACATCTTGTTATTTTATCTCTGTAAATTGTAAATAAATTGACTTTCCAACACAGATTTATTGAAGTTTGAAAAGTTTCAATAAGCATTAATCTTTCATCCCATTTAATCAGTGTCAGGGGCTTAAATGAGATTTTACACACAGGCTGTGCTGTTCATCAAGGAGTTTGAGTTTAATGAACAAACAATGAACACAATATTGTAGTAAGATTTTTGATCATTCGATTCACTGAAACACTGCATTACAACAAAATTAATGAATAATATAGACATTTTGCACTTCTTTTTTTCCAGTATACCAAGAGATACACAGGGAAACCTATTAAACAACACTGTAGGGGAAATAATCAATGACAACACTAAAAGCTCATCTCAGCTATGAAGCATGGCATCTCGATCTAGATACAGCAGGGGTAGGGAGACAGACACAAGTGCACAATGCTAAATGCTAATATTACAGATGTGCTAAAATAAACAGACAAGGTTTACAAGACAGGACCCTACTACCACAAACAGACTTCATTACAAATGATAACTGAACATAGCAATGCTAAAACAACAGACACCACATAGGACAATGCTAATAGCAATACTGATACCAACAGACTAAGGTAACATGATGATGGAAATACTAACAGACAAGACCCAGACAGGGCTATGACTCTCAGAGTGTGCTAATACCCGCAAACAGTGCTACTATTAACAATGCTAAAGCTACAGACAGTGCTAATACAAAACAGTGCTAAGCCTAACAGGTAATGCTAATACAGACAGTGCAGAGACAATCAGACAATTTTAGTGATAAGACCTGGGAATGTTAGTACACAGAGAACACTGTAGCAAACCTAAGACTACACTTTAAATGGATTAATTTTTAATGAATAAACGGGGCACCACCGGATCGTTTGTGGACTGGCAGATCCGGAAACCAGTTGAAAAGAGAAAAGAGAAATTGATCAGTCTAGGTCTGAATAGTGAATTAAAAGTTATGTTTCTCGACCTTTCTTTAAATGAAACTCTCTCACACCAGGCAGAAATTTCAAAAGGTTATAACAAGTTTATTAACTACAAACAAGGCAATACCAACAGACGTATGTATCACATTATTAAAATCATAAAATGACGGTGAACATGTATATATATCACAGTATTAAAACCATGAGATGATGGCAAACATACATATATCACAGTATTAAAATCAGAAAACCAAGATGACTCTATATGCAACTTATCGGTCGCGCAATAATTACCTAAAGTCGATGTTATGAACTAGTTTGTTACAACGTAGTCAGTTATTACTAAAACAAATTACGTTGAATGTGAACAGTATGGTAGAAGCTACTTAGACGTGGATGAGTCTATGTTGAAGCGTGGTTCAAGATCAAACGCAAAGTTCGAGAATCAGGGACCCAGAAAAGCCATAAACGGTACTCGCCTGGAAGGTCACTCGAGTGGTTCGGGGCATTCAACCCTGGCCCGGCCGTCCAAAAGGCACGATTTTGGGGAGCGGTGACGTCCGTCTTTTGATGAACACCTCCGCTCGTAAAAGGCCTCTTAGCGGCTTGGCTCTTTGGTTTCTTGCAGATGGCCTTCACATAACCACGTTGACTTGAGATGACTTGAGATGGCTCACTTCCCAGTTTAGGCTGCGGGCGTTCACGGTTCCTCGACGTTTTGCGTGTGTACAACTCAGATTTTATCTTGGCCACAGATAAAGGTGGAGTTGAAGCGTTTCTAGCACCACGAGCTTCAACAGACTTTAAAAAACTTAGAATCTACGATGTAGTCGAGAGTGAAGGAGATCTTGGCTGGTTGGTCTTTCAACTATTTTTTAATTCGGCAATACCGAACAACTTAAGACTGCTGGACACAGGAAACTTAACGTAAAATAAACTCAAAAACTTGAGCAAAACAAATAACAAAAGACTGACAAAGCTGCAACTTTAAAAGACAATGAAAAGACTTAGAAGAACAAAGAAAACAAAAAAATAACAAGACTCGAAGATAAGCTTACCACGCGGTTGGCCCGCGTTCCTTTGTATGTTTCGGATCGTAGGCGGGGGCACAAGGAGTTGCCCTGACTTAGTCAATGAGAAGCCAACTCATCAGTAAATCTCTCCTATCGTGGTTGTGTCTTATAATTTCACCATATGAGCTACAGACGTTCTAACTTGGATTAATATATTCCTACATATCTAAGGTGATTAAAAGTATCACATAATAACCAAAAATCCTCAAAGTTACAAGTTTAGTTGCAGAGCTTCGTTGTAAGGTTCAGATGATCAAAGGCACCTTGAATTGATAACCTAGAACATTGTTAAATCATTCTAACTACAGCACATACATTTGCTATTCCTTAAACAAATACTAATACGATCAATACAAGATGTAGGAAACAGTACATTCTAAATAACAACTTCATTTCTGTTCTTTTATAAGTATGAACAAGTATTAAACCCGAGCGATCGATACGTATAGATAAAACAGCTGTTATTTCTAATCATAACCATTAGTATAGCACAACTGGATCACATTACGTATAGAACGGTTACTATACTAAAACATTGACCAAATAGAGATGAAAATACATGACAAATCAGTAACATACACACACACACACACACACACATATATATATATATATATATGATTATATATGAGAGTTTGAAAAATATCCCTGATCAACTCTTTGTATGAACGAGCTAAATACATATGGGTGTGTTTAGACTTATTATGAAGCAAATCTCATGTGTTTTCTTAATTGAGTGATCCAGGCAAAGATAATCTGTTCCCAACAAAGTTAATACTATTATTAAAGTTTGTCTCTTAAAAAAAGGAAGGCAATAGTTCTTGGTGTCGTAAATCCAGGGCTGTCTTTCTGGCGCCAGGCCGACTGAGACAAAGGGTCGTAAAAGTAACAGTTGGAGAGAAATTTGAGGAACTTGGTGGCCTGGAACGTTGAAACCCCCTTTTAAGGTTAAAACATGGACTTAGTTTATGATTGCAGAGATTTTGAAGATTGTAGGTCTGTTTAAACAGACCTCCAATTCTGTTGGTTTGAGCAAGAGTCTGGCGTTGATGGGGCCATTGTGGCCATTACTCAATTGTAGACTCTGTCCAGGTGGGTTCGAGAAGAGGTTGGGGTTGTTTATCTGGTCATTAATCTGTGCACAGTCTTGTCCAGATGTTGGGTCTTTTGCATTCCAAAGTGTCGTAAAGTTTATGACTCGTGGAAGAGGGTAGAAAGAGGGTGGTAATCAGCTATTGATGCAGCTATTACGCTACAACACAGACCATACAGGAGCATGAAAGGAACCTGGAACTTGGAAAACACTGTAAATATGAGTAGGCCAGACAAGCAAGTGCACAGGAAAGAGGGCTCATATATGCTAGTCACAGCAGGCTGCAATTGATCAGAATGCTGTGGAAGCATGCAGGATGATGTGGCTTTCCAGTACACATTATCTGTTATGGGTCGCCCAGTGATCTGTAAAAGAAAAGGTTAAAAATACAGGATCCAAATAAGCAGGAAAATCCCTAATAGGATGCTGAGGAGGTCTCCAACAGAGAGGGGACCTCCACAAAGAAAGTGAGAGTGGGGAAAAGGTGAAAGTGCAGGTGAGTACACCCACAGCTCAGTGATTTCCCCGAGATTCGCTGACAGTGTGACTGGAATTCGAACACTGAGCGCTGGCGCACTGACTAGGGAGCTTAACACAGTGTGTCACGCTCTGGGTGATGCAATACAGTGCTGAACGCCAAAGTCAGGAGGGGCGGAGCCAGAGCTCTGGAGCTACGGTTTGAATGAACTGAATCCCAAGGGGAAAACGCAGTGCGTCTCCTAGATAAAAGGAGATGCAAAGCAAAAGTTACTGGCTCACACTAACAAGCCAGAAACGTGAAAGCGATCGCGTTAGACCGATCGCTGGAAGCGTAAGAACATGGAAGCAACCAGTGACAGTGGTTGGCAGCAGCGAGAGACGGGACAGATAAACACGCCGAGGGAAGGAGATCTCAACCTTACTCTGGCTACTAAGCCCTGTCTTACCTCGGGCCTTCTGGTACCCTACAAGGCCGACCTCCTGTACAAGGCCAGTCATCTGCTGAGCCTAGCGGGGATTATCAGATGGTGATGGAGTCACTCTGTGTCTCCAGGTACCTTGGGGTCACTCTGAAAAATCTGCACACATGAGAGTATCTAGTTTATTGTGTAGATATAGTAGTTTAAATAAGGCAGAGGGTGAAAGGGGGTGGCCTTCAACTGTATGCCACCTTGACATGAGTCAGCCTCTGAAGTAAATAAAACAATCGCTATCTTTGCCAGACAGTGTTATATTCTCCATGTGTTCTACAGGAGGCAGAGAGGTGAGAGCACACTTTAGCATATCAGAAGCAAATTACATCTGCATTCTGAAGCAAATTAGATATAGTACCTTGAAGTAATTTATATCAGCAAGCGTGACCAAATTTATTATTAAAATCTTTCTTTTGTTCTATAAAAACAATAATAGTGAGTAGAATTTGCTTCTGGATCAGAGAAAAAAAACAACTTCAGATTATGGAAGACAATCCCTGACCTGTCCACCATCTTTGGTGTGAAAGAGATTATGAATGAGAAATTATGAATAATTTTAGTCAGGAGTTGCACTTCATGTTATTAAATAAGAGATTCATCCCTTTCTCCATCTTGACTTTGCAACATTTTGTATGCATGGCTTATTATAGTGTTACAGAACAGTTAATAAAAAAGGACAGGAAGGCACCACCACAACATCAAGAATGCAATGCACACTGGGACTAATATGGTGATGATGCATTGACTCCAAACATCGCATAAACCATCAAACCAGGTGAACCATGATTTATCACATTTAAAGATAGGTTGCCTAAGTGGATCAGAAATTGCAAAAAAGGTGGGTGTTGCTGTCCTTGGTCATACTATAATCAGGGAAACGATGCCCCAAGAGCTATGCACCTCATTAAAAATCCAACAATGTAGGATATTATGTGATTCAACATCATGAGATCAAATTCCCTGCTCTATTTTATCCTTTAACTATTAACAACTGGAATGCTGGGGTTATCTGTGTCCACCTTGGCCACTGAGAAGGGGTTATAGCTAAGTGGACCATCTGCTCTGACCCCTTCACCCCCATAACCATAATATTGAGGTACACATCTCCAGCCAAATCCTGGTGCCATTACCTCTGTTTTTAAATCCCATAAAACAAGTGATTCTGACAATTTCACCCATTACAATGATGGGAGAGTCATCTCCTCAAGGTGATAAGGCAAATGTTTCTGTGATTTACACCTACCAGATGCCCCATTCATTGCTTTCCCCAAACAAATTCAGGAATGTAAACCCCACCCAGCCAAGCAATTAACTGGCTTATCAGAACCAGAACTGTATCTTTTGCTTTATTACAAATTTCTCAACTATAACTTCATATTCCAGTTTTTGAGTGAATCAGATGAAAGTAACAAATTATCAGCTTCAGAATGAAACCAGACACCACATAGTTCACATGAATAACAATCACAAATGCACTGAATTTGAACTTGATTACATTTTTAAAATGTATTATATTACCTTCCATTGCTTTTTAAATTCTTTCTTTTCTTAGATTGTCCTTTCTTGTAATAGCTTTGTAATATTGTATGATATATCTTTATAAACATTTGCCTTAACCTGAAAAAACATACTGCATGCTTTAAACTTATAATAGCTTCATCTTTTTCTAGGAAAATGCAATGTGAGTTTCTTTTAATTCATTTGTACTTTTGTATTGTTTGAAGCTGCTGTGTGCTTTTCTGCCTGTAAAACCCCTCTCTATCTCTCTCTCTCTCTCTCTCTCTCTCTCTCTCTCTATATATATATATATATATATATATATATATATATATATATATGTGTGTGTGTGTGTGTGTGTGTATATATATATATACAGGGGTTGGACAATGAAACTGAAACACCTGTCATTTAAGTGTGGGAGGATTCATGGCTAAATTGGACCAGTCTGGTGGCCAATCTTCATTAATTGCACATTGCACCAGTAAGAGCAGAGTGTGAAGGTTCAATTAGCAGGGTAAGAGCACAGTTTTGCTCAAAATATTACAATGCACACAACATTATGGGTGACATACCAGAGTTCAAAAGAGGACAAATTGTTGGTGCACGTCTTGCTAGAGCATCTGTGACCAAGACAGCAAGTCTTTGCGATGTATCAAGAGCCACGGTATCCAGGGTAATGTCAGCATACCACCAAGAAGGACAAACCACATCCAACAGGATTAACTGTGGACGCAAGAGGAAGCTGTCTGAAAGGGATGTTCGGGTGCTAACCCGGATTGTATCCAAAAAAATAAAACCACGGCTGCCCAAATCACGGCAGAATTAAATGTGCACCTCAACTCTCCTGTTTCCACCAGAACTGTCCGTCGGGAGCTCCACAGGGTCAATATACACAATATACACTTTGGTCACTCATGCCAATGCCAAACGTCGGTTTCAATGGTGCAAGGTGCGCAAATCTTGGGCTGTGGACAATGTGAAACATGTATTGTTCTCTGATGAGTCCACCTTTACTGTTTTCCCCACATTCGGGAGAGTTACGGTGTGGAGAAGCCCCAAAGAAGCGTACCACCCAGACTGTTGCATGCCCAGAGTGAAGCATGGGGGTGGATCAGTGATGGTTTGGGCTGCCATGTCATGGCATTCCCTTGGCCCAATACTTGTGCTAGATGGGCGCGTCACTGCCAAGGACTACCAAACCATTCTGGAGGACCATGTGCATCCAATGGTTCAAACATTGTATCCTGAAGGCGATGCCGTGTATTAGGATGACAATGCACCAATATACACAGCAAGACTGGTGAAAGATTGGTTTGATGAACATGAAAGTGAAGTTGAACATCTCCCATGGCCTACACAGTCACCAGATCTGAATATTAATGAGCCACTTTGGGGTGTTTTGGAGAAGCGAGTCAGGAAATGTTTTCCTCCACCAGCATCACGTAGTGACCTGGCCACTATCCTGCAAGAAGGATGGCTTAAAATCCCTTTGACCAGTGTGCAGGACTTGTATATGTCATTTCCAAGACGAATTGACGCTGTATTGGCCGCAAAAGGAAGCCCTACACTATACTAATAAATTATTGTGGTCTAAAACCAGGTGTTTCAGTTTCATTGTCCAACCCCTGTATATATATATA
>JAJAGP010002719.1:0-15076 GCA_025084515.1 Ancistrus triradiatus
TCAGAAAAAAATCAGACAATTTCAAATGAAAACACAAGTAAACCAGAACAAGTAAGGGGCCTTTAAACCAAGCGAAAATATTTCACAGCACTGTGTAAGAAAAATTGATTTAGACATGAGAGCAGACATCAGTACTCACAACAGACGTGGCACCTGGACGAGCCAGCGTACATTGTCTGAGTAGACTTTGTGTATGATAGCCCAGCGTGCCAGCTTATCCCACTCATCTCTGGAACGACCATAGATGGACAGACGCAGCTCGACATTCTGATATTTGCTTTCCTCAAGGTCTGCCATCACCTCCTGAAATGGTGAGCAAGAGCAGTTCATTAAAAAAGCACAGGTGCATGGTAAACTGTTGTTTTCTCTGTACACACCGAACATCACATTCACCTTTATCGTGTAGATATAGCATAGTAAGGTTTGATCAGTGGTACATGTGCTGTTTTTGATTGCTTTGACTCAGGAATCAATGAGTTTTAACTGGGTGAATCTGTCTGAAATCATTTTATATGCAATTGTCCCATGTTGGGGGTCTATAACTACTAAGTCCAGAAATTAACGTATGACCTTTGCAATCATCTACATACAGTACTGTGCAATAGTCTTAGGCGTTCTGTTTTTTTTCAGATTACATTCTGCTTATTCTTTATTTAAGTTTTAGTGGTAACTGCACTCTGTAGTTCTACAATTACATACTGCAGTCCATCTGTTTCTATACATACTTTGTCCCCTTTACTCTGTTCTCTATTGGTCAGGACAGGACAGGACCACCACAGATCAGGTACTGTTTGGGTGGTGGATCATTCTCAGCACTGCACTGACACTGATGAGGTGGTGTGTTAGTGTGTGTTTTGCACCAATACAAATGAATCAGACGCAGCATTGCTGCTGGAATTTTTAAATCACCTCAGTGTCACTGCTGGACTGTCCTGCCACCAGCATCCTGTAGGCAGCGTCCTGTGAGCACTGATGAAGGATTAGAGGATGACTACCACAAACTATGCAGCAACAGATGAGCTACTATATCTGACTCAGTACCTGATCTGTGGTGGTACTGTGGGGATCCTGACCACTAGAGAACAGCATAAAGGGGACTAAGAAAGAATGTAGAGAAACAGACAGACTAAAGTCTTTAATTGTAGAACTACAAAGTGCAGTGACCATTAAACCTTAAATAAAGAGTAAGCAGTAAATTGGAAAATATAGAATTCCTAAGACCTTTGCACATTGTTGTGTTATGGCTCCTAAGCCCATAGTGGTCTACTAGCACTGGTTCTATGATCCAAATCCCTTGAGTCATGCAGGGGCACCCCTAGTTTGCTTCTGCTACTACAGATCCAGCCCTCACGAGTCAAGGAACTCCAAAACTCAAAGCCATGGAAGGCCACTGTGAAGCGGAAGACAATGTGTGGGCACCAGCTGACTTGGTGGGCATGGTGACCCATGGCCCAGGAGTGTACTCATATTACATAGACACAAACCGAGGACTCCTGCCCGGTGAAACGATAAACAATGTGCAATCGGACCAAAATATCTCACCTTGCCTGAGGTGGGATATAAGAGTGATTTGTATATTTGGTAAGAGTACTGGTCCCATTGCTGATCCTCTCTGGTTCATATACTACCTCTGGCAATGTGAGGTCTGTCTTTTGCAATGTGTGTCAGTTTTCATGTCTGATTAGGTCACCATGCCCACCAGTAAAACTGGCACTCGCACAATTTCTGCCTGTCTTCTGCCTCGCCAGAGGCCTTCTAGCTGTTCTAGTTTTGGAGTCCATAGAAATATGGATGCTGGGTCTGTGGCAGTGCAAGCAGATCAGTCATGTCAATTCACACAATATAAATTTAAAGTAATTGTGTTTGCTATTACAGGAAAAATATGTTAATGTTCAAATAAGTGCCGCAATGACAGATAGTACCTTGATCATGTGTCCAAAGTATTTCCCATGGATATGGTTGTCCGTCTTGATAAAGATCTCCCGGAGGATGGACTCTCCAATGGGATTGTACTTGGAGTTGAATTTGTCAAATCGATGGAACGTGTTCCGATCCTGAGTAGAGAGAAAGGATCCAAATGTGTGCTTTTTATCATATCTGCTTTAAGACTGTACATTAGGGATATTAATATACTTTGTATCATGTCTTGGTTTTCACTGGGACCCAGATTATTAGAAAAAGATGCTCCTTACCGCGTGCATGTCCAGTGTGTCCACACTAAGGTCAAAGGCTGTGAGGTTCATGCTCTCAAAGACCTCCATGAGTGTCTGTCCCCGTCCTTTCTCCACATGGACAATCTCCTTAGGGTACTTCTTCATGGCCCGCTTAATGAAGCGAAGAAGGTGCTTCTGATTCATGCAGGATGAAGCGTGGATATGGGTATCAACCTGAGGCAGGACAAAGTGATACAAAGAGTGGAATTAAGTTTAGAGTGTTTACTCACAGATGACATCAAGTAGGGTGAGCATAAGAGTAAAAAACTGCCTGTAATAGTATCATTATAAAATTCAAACCATATAACCTTTAATTATAATTATAATCAATACATTTTACCATCACTTTCAGTTGGTTTTCAATTTCACTTCAGTTAAAAAAAATTCTTGGTAGAATCTGTAAAAGGTAAAATCTGGTAAAACTACATATTTCTAAAATAATGTTTTAAAGAAACCATATAATCTTAATATGCTGTTAATGGGTTATGATTTTTAAGAGTTTAGCTTGTACAGTGTTAGAGATTTATTTATGTCATGACACATTATATACTGAATTGCATATATACCAATAGGGGACTGTGGTGGCCTAGTGGTTAAGGTGCAGGACTATGAACCAGAAGGTCAAGGGTTCAAATCCCACCTCAGCCAAAGCTGCCACTGTTGGGTCCTTGAGCAAGACCCTTAACAATTGCTTGGATTGTAAGATTGTATCAATTGTACGTCGCTCTGGATAAGGGTGTCTGCTAAATGCTGTAAATGTAAATATATGTAATAATATAACTTATCTTAAAATTAAACAGACACCTACTTTTACCCTATTTACAGTTGTTTTGTTGTTGTTGTGTTTTCATGTATCTTGTATATGGATTGTAACCTCATACATTTTTAACCATAAGCATTTACACTCAATCAATCAAATCCAACTCCAGTCATCCAGGCTGAAATCTATATGTAAATCAGCTCATAACACTGCACCACCTGCTTCATGTGTTGTATACAGTTTTTAGTGTTGCTGCATCAAACAACACAATTTTACATAATCTTTTTTTTTAATTAAGAGGAGGGCACTAATTTTAGGAGTTAATGTTCAGAAATAGATGGCTGTTTAACATGAAAAATACAGCAGTGACGCTGACTGCAGCTAGTGAAGTGCAAATACAAAGTGTGCTATGTCAAAGTATTGGGCAGGTTTTGGCGATATGGATGTGTTTAGACTTGTTTAATATGTGGCTACAATGTGTCTCAAGCCACATCCTGAAGTGGTTTAAGTAATCATATTTAAATCTGATATTAATGTGTCTTGGGTGCATTTACACACACGTTTTTACTTGGCCTATCCCCATCCAGATACAATCCTGATACTCAAGATGCATGAAATCACCTAGCGGTCTTGGTCAAAGAATGCTTTGTCCTTGAGGGTTATATATTTTTAATATATTAGAAATGAGTTGATATGTACATTTTTAACATAAATATAATTAATAGAATATCGCTCAAAATGAAACAAATTTAGGAACAAAATATCAAATAATGAGAATATTGTTAAAATGTCCCTATTTTTCATAAGGCCAACCTACACATACACAGAGACAAGTATTTATATTGTACTAAGAAGTACATAACACACCTTCCGTATGTTGTAAAAGTCACGATGAGGAACCTTCTTCTGAGCTGCCAATTCCTTCATCTCATTTAGGAGGATGTGCATCTGAAACTTGGAGCTCAGGTACTGCAGACGACGATAGCAGAATGATTTCCTGTTTGTAATAAGGAATTAAACATACGTTAACATTTTATGTCATTTCTGGACATTTGAGTGCAACTCACGCGTGTTATTTTATCCTTATAAAATGTCAGCATGAGGTCTGTGTGCTAATTACACTGGTCCATTGATGATGAGGGCCATCATTACGTTCATGTCTGCTATGTACTCTTGCAGATCAGGGTATGGTAGCTCCAGCTCTGTAGTCCTAGTGAGACAAAAAGTGAGGGTTAGCAATACTCCAGCATTTATCAACATAGTCACTGACCACTGCACCTAGGTGAGATCATGAATATGGGCTCTTCTAGCATTATTTTACAGCCATACAATAAAAATGTGAGTACTATTTCCTTTGTTCTAACAGAGTTACATTTTTACAATAAAATACTGAATTTTTAGAATTCATAATTTCAAAGGGAAATATAAGTGGTATTTTAACAATATATTTGTGTGGGTGGGATTAGGCATGCATACTATTATACTGGCCTAAGTTTCTATATTTCTATTAAAATTTGGCTAAAACTACAAGAGCTCTAAATCATTTTGATGTTTTATCAATGAGCAACATGTCAAGGTCTTACATCAGAATCTGGCATCTAACACACCAGCAGAATATTGCAGAATTCTTAAAGGACGTGCAAACCAAATGCATAACCGGCAGATGGCGCCAGTTATTCACATTGTTCTTTATTGCTTTGGCGAACTGCTTGCAAAGCAGTATGAATTCATTTGAATATCAACTTCCATGCACTATAAATTCAAACTACAAATCAAGTCAATATTAATTATTTTCACAAAATATCGTTAATCAACTTGTGTTCAAAGGCAGCAATTACTTACACGTGGGCTTACTGAGGCAGTGTTACCCAATTCAACTGAACATAGCATTGCTAAAGCTTATGCTTAGCCGACATTTGTAGCGCATATTATAATTTTATAAAACATCATTTACTGAACTGGAATCTGGGAAATTGCTCTGAAACAATTATTTTTTTTATCAGAATAACAGAGTTTTACATTTCTTGAATGTGAAGTCCATGGTAATCCCTCATACACTATAGCTAAGATGGGAAAGATTAGGCTAAAAGAAACTACATTTGTTTCTGTGCTTTTTACCCTCCCAGGAAAAAATGTACTGTGAAATACTTGACAGTTTTAATGTGAACTTTCATATTTTGACCATAAAGTTCACAGTTCTACTATGAATTTTTGATGGTAATTTGGCCACTCCATGGTTCTACTGTGAAATGTCACAATACATTTCCCTGGCTGTTTTAAAACAGGTGCTATTGTTGTAGTATTACTGCAAAGAAAACGTTTTTGTTCAGGAAATATGGCATCTTGATTGGTGGCTGTGTTGCAGGTGCAGATTATGGCAGCAGTCCAATAGCAAGAGTGTAAAAAACAGTAGGAAATATTGCTCACTTATCCATGTTGTTCTTTTGAGTATATACATGGGCGACACCATTCATCATCTTGCAGCTGTAGCCCAAGTCTGGTGCCATGTTTAATGACTCTATGCTCTCATAGGGGTGGGTCTCTGATACAGGGGGGTGAACTGGTGTATCTGTAGACAAATAGAATTCTTATGGGATTAGGCTGTAGTAGTTCTATAAAACATTTATGTTCACAGAATTTAGCAGATGCCCCTTATCCAGAACGACCTGTTCTACGACCCAAGAACGGCATCTACCTAAACCCTTGTAAGGGTTGATGTAGGTAAAGCACAGTACTACAAAAATGAACAATAAAAACAAAGGGATTTTTAAATCTAAATGTGTAAGTGCAACCGCAGACTTGGGTTCATTCCACCACCTCGGAGCTAGTACACACTGTCTTGCTCTTCTTCCTTTAGTCTTGTCGGGAACTCCACTCAATAAAAATATGGGTAATTCTGGATGATCTTTGTTTTAATAATCAACATGTTTAATACCATGATGTTAGATATTGGTACAAGAGTAAAATCAACAACACTTATTTCCCTACTGTTATCAATAATGCATTTTTAATAGGCTTAATGTTGTCAATTGAAACAGATTGCTAGATACATTGAGCATCAAAAGTTTTTGAGTTCTCAAATGTTAAAATGTCACATTTAAAAAGACTTCACTACGCTCTGAGAGGTAATTGTCTCTCTTGCCTGTCCTGTAGCTATACGTCCGCATCAAATTAAGTAGGCGTGTAACCGTTTAGTGGGAAATGTGGTTCCTTAATATTTTTTTCTGATATCTATAAACTGCACCATATCCCTTTCTTAGACTGTAGATTTATACATGTTTGAACTTCATATGTGCATTAGAACAAGGACTTGCCAGCAGTTATGGAGGTCTCAGGGGTCTCTTGGTATGCATTGAGGTCCAGAGGACGGTCCCCAAGCTCCTCCAGATACCGAGCCGTGGTGGTGCAGAAACTCTGCATGGAAAGAGCCATGTACTTCTCTCTAATAAACAAAGCCTTCACCACACATTTAGCTGCATCCAGCAGGTCTGTGAAGGGCACCTGGGGGAAGGGGAGAACAGTGATGAGGTTACATAACCCAACTGTTCACATATAAAATCCTGTAGGGGCAGGGGTGTTGCTATTTTTGTGTAGTACATTTTCAGCAAAACAACCATAGCTTTAACATTATTTCTATTTATTTATTTATTTTTGGTCAAAAATTAAAGTGCTACAGCACCCTGTACAATATAGCCATTAGCCACCCATGACCACGAGTCCATGAGAGTATAACCTACTCTACTGTCTGGGCATGAACAATTATAGTCTCCTATCCACTAATGATTAAAGTGACACTACAGTTCTGTCCTCTAGGGGCTTAGTTATACAGAATGGGGCATTCAGCTACTCCTTGCTGTTATATAAGCTGCACTCAAGCTACTAGTCCATGCAATAGCAGAGATTGAGATGGATATTTGGAATAATCAACAATCAAACTAAATATTTTTTCAAATGTAACTCACGCCACATTTTTCTTCTCCTGAGATGGTGACTCTCTGGTACTCCCTCCTCTCCGTCATGACTTCGTGCTTGGGGTACATATCTGTTTGGTCCTGGTTCTGCTGCTTCAAGGACCTGGACAAAGACAAGAAGAACACTGTGCCATGTTTTACAAGCTTTAAGATACTATACTGTTGATGCTAGTCTAGTTGCAAACTCACTCAAGGTCTGCTGCACTGTCTGTCTTCAGAAACTCCTGCTTGGCTCGCAAAAGGATGTCTGGCTCAAACCTGTACAACAGAGAAGTAGTTAATGAAGACTAAAATGATTTAGACAGCAAAAAGTTACAGTAAGTTAAACATTGTATAAACATTGGCCTTGGAAAAGATGGCATAACAAGGATGTCTACAAAAAAGCCAATGATTCCAACATCCCTTTGGACAGATTCTCATGCAAACCCTTCCTTTATTTTAGCATGATCTAAGAGTACAAACACAGGTATGCACCACTTAACAACCATCCAATCTACACGTGGTTCACTTTAATGGCAGAGGTCATAACAATTGTAAGAAACTGTAATAAGAAATAAAAATATTTCTTTTAACTTCAGACATTGCAGTCATAAACAGCCAGTCAATGCAGGCACCTCAGCAGTCAATCATCTCTGCGGATCCACAAGCAGAGGTGGTGTTTAAGAGCTGAAGTCCGTTATTTGTGTGTGTGTGTGTGTGTGTGTGTGTGTGTGTGTGTGTGTGTGTGTGTGTGTGTGTGTGTGTGACTACATTACAGGTCACATGCTTGCTTGCTCATTAGCTCACTAGAGAGTCTTCGTGGTTGATGTCTTTAGAGACTTTGTTTTTGTGCAAGCTACTAGTGTATATTTGACTTTCCACTACTTATTTGTAACAAGCTATAAATGGTGTTTGTAATTTTTTTGTGCCTGTCCTATTGTAAGTAGTACTCCTTTGTTTGTCATCCCACTACCTGTAATTTCTCTCTAACCTATAAGTATATAAACTGGTTTACATTCACTCCTTGAGTCTCTTTTTCATCTGGCTGATCTTCCGTGTTGTTCGTAATACTGTCTATCAATGCATTTTTGACAACTGTCAATCAAAATGTCAGTCATTTCAATCACTCATCAATCACTGGTGTTTGCAGCGATATCACTGATGTACTTACGTATCATTTGCATGTCGGTTTTTTGTGAAAATACCCTTTATATTTACATTACAGTAACATAAAAAGGTTATGTAACTATGGTAATGTCCAGTCAACGACCATTTCGGTCAACACCCTGATTCACGAAACCTAATTCAGTTGTTAAATGGCGCATTCCTGTACACCTGAATGGCAGAAAACTAGTACGAGTGAACTATTGCTGACAGAAAAGAGAATCACAGTCTTGATGGCATAAAATAACATCTTTCTTTTTATCGTTAAGTGTTGTAAATGTTATAAAAGATACAAAGACAAGAATTAATATATAGCACAGTACAGTATTAAAGGTTTTCATATCATGATTTAAGTAATATTATGGTTATAAAATAAAACCATATGTGCAAAGTATCTAAACTACTATGTGTCTACATGGTCATGTCTTTGATCAGCATCCATCTCGGTCAATGTCCTGTTTCACAGAACGTAAATGCAGACACTAAGCAGCACACACCTGTACTTGTTCTGTAACTGGTAATCTGTTAGCAGGTATGATCAAACTCATTTGCTCACAGTGAGGCAATGAACTGTCTTACTTAACATCCTGGCTGATCTGTCTCTCAAGTCTCTGCCTCCGTTCCTCCAGCTGCTCGATGGGACTGTCCTCAGGGAACTCATACGGAGCACTGCGCATCTCACTCTCAGCCAGACTGCGGGACAGCAGCTCCTACACACACATATTCAAGACAAAGCTCAGAAACATCTTATAAGTACTTGACAAAACATCAAGTTTTATAGTTTTGTTATAATGTGTTTTGTTTAATGTGTGTTCAGAAAACCACAATACACCAATTTGCAGGTCACAAATAATTTTTTGCTACTTAATGAGCCATTATGGTTCAAGGAGGTTCTGGAAGTAGTATAACATTATACAAGATCCAAACAGAATATTTTTACTATGTCGTGTTTGGACAGACCAAATATTATTTTAGACACACTAATTGGTGTGTCCAGCTCTGGCGGCTCGGTGGTAAGAGCTAGCTGTTAGAAATTGCAGTTCCCTGAGATCCTGGCATAAGTGCAACATTGGGTGGTGTGTTTATGGAACTCAATGAAGACTATGGCAGATTTTCAGTATCAAAGCATGAAAGTAAGAGTAAAACAAAGAAACAGTGAAAAGAAGCATATGCATGTGTGCTAGCAAATCTAAAATCTCCATTAACCACCTATCTCTAGTTTGCATTCATTTGCATTTCACAGAGTTGTTTGAACTGTGCTGCAGCCAGTCTGTCTCATCAAGATAAGCTGGATAATTGGGAATAGAATCACATTATGTGAGCGGTATATCAAAGATATAATAATATGCACAAAAGAAGAAAGTAAACATCTTACTCATTATAAAGGGGTGTACTACCCTGGCAAAAATGATGGAATCACCAGATAGTGGATATTCACTCCGTTTGTTTTAACTCCGTACCATTTAAGCATACTTCAAACATATTATATGAATTGATGTCATGCTTTTTTTGCATCAAGTGGAGGAAATAAATACGGACTCAATCAGTGATGAGGAAGAAATTATGGACTCATCAAGAGTAAAAACACAATTAGTACTTTGCTGCTTCTCCTCTAGATATTATGACAGCCTTTATAGGCATTATAGACTTCACTAATGAAAAACCATATCCTACATCACTATATTTCAAAATAGTGTCTGACAGATCAGGTTTGCAGAATCAAGCCTTCCTTGTCTTAGACCAGTTTATTAAATTCCAATATAATAATCAGATTGAGATCTGGGATGTTTCCTGGCCATGTCACTGAGATGATAAGCTTTTCCTGTTGAAAAGCTTTAGCACTCCTTACACTGAGGAAAGATGCATCATCATCCTGAAAAATGACTTCATCATCATCATCAAAAAACTTATTTTCTCTATTGATGGAATGACAAAAATTTCATATCCAAAAGGGCACTGACTTGCAAATTGACAGGTGTTGTCATATGGTTATTAATCAAATTTCATATGATCATATTTCTAACTTCATTACATAATAGACCCTTATCGATAACTTCCATTACAGTTTTTACTTTTAAATTGTTGTAGTTTTTGTTGACAGTACCTGAAAATACAAAGGAAATATTGATCAATTTAATAGACCATTGTCGATGAACCTTTTGATTAGTCATTTCATTGTATATTATTTAGTCTCGGTTTGCCAATAAGTCAAAACTATAACTAGAATCACACACGTTATCATTTGGTTCAAAATCATGGTCACATTAAGTGCTCAAGAATTGTCTGGTCACAAACTTACATTTTACATACAATAATAAAGTAACCAACAATAATAAAAGTGAATGTGTTGCTTGGGAAAATCAACCCTCAGCAATTTCTTTGTATTTTCCATCCATGGATGTCCGCGGCAGATCAATGGGTCCGTGCTTAGCACCGGAATACCAGGCAAGGATACTGGACAGTAAGAAGATTTTACGACCACCACGAATATCTACAAGAGAGAGGGATGGGGTTTAAGAAGAGACACGTTTTATTTGTCAGTACCCACAGATGTGCAAATGTAAAAGCTCCTCTTCATTTATGTTTGTCACCACAGAAGGGGAGGGAACAGAAACAGAAGGGAGAAAGCAGACTGGGTTACCCAGGATTTGGCGAGGCAGAGGATCCATAGATGTTTTGTCTCTCCAACACAATAGGGCTTTTTGGTGGATGAACCTCAGTGTGTGGTGTGTGGTGTGGTGTGTGTGTGTGTGTTGTGTGTGTGTGTGGTGTGTGTGTGTGTGTGTTGTGTGTGTGTGTGTGGTGTGTGTGTGTGGTGAGAGAGAGAGAGAGAGAGATAGAGAGGATGTGCAATTATGGAAAGTATGTGTTACCCAATCTCACTGCATTGCCTTGAAAAACTTGACCCAAATTGTCCATATTAAAGTTGGACATGTCTCAAATATCTGGATATTTTCAAATCTCACTTAAAAATTTGTTTAAACTAAGCAGAACAAAATGTCAAACATTAAGAGATGGATATTTTGTGAGCTACAGCAATTCTGCATTTTTCATGGGTCTTCTTGAAGGAAAACACACACAGCCTCATCTAAGCCGGTGCATTAGACTTTTCTCTCCTCTGAATTATGACACGGCTTTCAGTGTGTGATGTAACCAGTGATCAAAAATTCACAAGACTCATGTATATTTAAGCAGTGCAGACTCCCAGACACAGAATTACTATATCAGCCTACACAGTAATTACTAATTCTCACTATGCCAGCTCCCCTACACAGGCCAGTCAGCTAGTACTAAATTGCTAAATATTTGGGGGGATGTTTAGTTGAATGCCACACACTTAACTCTTTGTCTGGAATCTCGAAGACCAGACTGTGGTAGCAGACATTTCTACGGTAACACAATCCACCAGCTGTCAGTATTGTATGCTCGGAGAAAAACATGATCCCTACGTCCTTGTTCATGCTATTATGAAGGGTTTTTTCAGTATTGCCTTCTGTTCAAACTGAAAAGGTTAAGATATTTTTTTGCAAATGTGTTCCAACCCCAGATAATATTCAAAAAGGCTTTTTCATAATAAGGTGATGAAACAGCTAAGAGATGCTTCCCCCTACCACACTGATGTCTACCACCCCAATTTGTGTTTGATCCCATTGATACTAATCACTGATGGCTACTAAAATTTCTCTGTATGTTCTGTAAAGGCGTTGGTTACTTTTTCCCCTGCCAGTTTGGCCATCTCCGATTCTCACCTAGCACACAAAAGCCATTAAGCCCCAAAGCAGAAACAATAATAAAATACCTCATTAAGCAGAGGCACATTTCTTATATTTTTCATTATGAGAATATATATTTCAATCTTTGAATTTACTTAAAGGTTGCCTGTAGTAGATGCCCACATTGAGACCAACTTTCAACTGTTGCAATCTTATTATCCAAGCAGTTGTGGGTTAAAGACCCAACAGTGGCAGCTTGGGAACGAGGAGATCTGAACCCTGGAGCATCTGGCCCATAGTCCAGAACCTTAACCGCCATGCTACCTCAGTCCCCATATCAAACATTACCTAACCTGCTATCCAACCATCATCTCCATATATAAAGAACTGAGATCCAACAAATCCAATAAATAAATTATGTGCAAGTTCATATCAGTGTAGTGTTGCAGTCATATGCAAAAATCTATATGACTACCTACAGCCTCCACTTCCCTCCTGAACCTTTGTTTCAATGGTTAATTACAAGTTAATAGTTGTTTACGTCCTACAAGATAGGAGATGTGAGAGGGTATTTGTATTCTGTTCCATGCACTTACAGCAAATAATATTTACATTCATATATAAATGTGAGAATATTTACTAGGCCATAACCTGAACGTTGGACATGTCAGAAGGTGATACATGAGGATGAACACACCTGAGAGGGGAAGCCTTGGCCAATATGCAGATAACAGTTCAGGAGGTCAATCTGAAAGTATCTGGCATTACAATATTATGTTAACATAACTGAATGGAGGTGACTAGAATATGCAGAAGAGAACCATGCTTGGAGGACAATGCTAACTAGTCTGGCCATTCTCCTATGACCTCTGGCATTCTCATATGACCATGGCATTTTAACTCCGAGAACTGTTGCTCTGGATATTTCCACTTTTTTGGACCATTCTCTGTAAACCCTAGAGATGGCTATGAGTGAAAATCCCAGTAGATCAGCATTTTCTGAAATACCCAGACAAGCCTGTGTAGCACCAACAACCATGCCACATTCAAAGTCCCTTAAATCACCTTTCTTCCCCATTCTGATGTACGGTTTGAACTTCAGCAGGTCGCCTTGAATATGTCGACATACCTAAATGACTTGAGTTTCTGCCATGTGATTGCCAGGGTAGATATTCACATTAACAAGCAGTGTACATTTCATTACAAAGCTAAAATAAGGCACTTCACGAGCTCTCCAAAGCATAAAGCCATAGTGTTTTGGAGTATTCATATGTAACATTCAGCTACACAATCATAAGTGTTCAATGAATAATACAAATATATAATTCTTAATATTTTAACCCACAAATTGAAAATAAACTATATAAAATCTCTGATGTACAAATATGTATCTGAGACTGTACAAACAGAGCCAAAATGATATAAAAAAAACAACTCAACTGCTCACTGTGAGGCTTTCAGTCTTTAGTGATTCAATTAAACATGCTTAATAACTGCTTTATAGGGAGATGAGATCGCTAGCTAAACATGTGGTCTGAAACCATGGGACAAATAGTGTGGATAATTATGGGAGTAGCTGTTCAGTATCAGAAAACATTAGGAAGAGGACAGAAACACAGCATGTAAGCATGGATATCTGTTTTTCTCTTAGCTTTTTATTTAGTCTCTTTCTCACATTTCACTCCCACTTCTCTCCCACCTTCCACAAGCTAAATGTACTACTATAACAGACATCTATTATAATACTCTAGACATCATTATGTATATCATTTCCTCATGACTTTCACAACATGCATTGGGTAAGGTTAACTGCAGTAAAAATAGAGTATGTTGTTTACAATGCAATAAATATCAACCTTGTTGTCCAAGTTAGTTTCCCTTGCAATTATTGTATGATTTCAGATCTAGTTTATTGTGAATGTGCTGGCAAGGTATTTTTTTCATTTAACTGAGAGAAATAAACAGATATCGGTGACTAAGTATGAATTGTTTGTAAGCATAAACTTGATTCTATGTAACTGTCTACATAGCTTTGTGGGTGCTGGAGTTGGCGTATGTCCAGTGCATTTTGGGTAAGGAATGGTCATAACAGCTAGTAATGTTGAATCACAAATGTCACTTTCTCTCTCTGTTCATGTTTAAATTCAGTAAAAGCACAGAACAAATTCCAGCTTGTTAGATAGACTGCCAATATATTTGGCAGTCTATCTAATTTATTTCACAGTTAGCGCAAATCATAACATTGTTATTGCAACCCCAAATCAGAAAAAGTTGATTATGGAAAATATAAATAAAAAATAAACAGTTTCTTACATTTACTTTCATTTTTACAGTATGAACCGAATATATTTCATGTTTGTTTGGTCAACTTAATTTCATTTATTAATACAGCATTCCTGCATTTTAGACCTGCAACACATTCTTAAAAACACGATGGGATGGTACAGCATTTACCGGTCTCCATTTACCACTTTGTACTGTTGCCATTCCTTCTCACAACACTTAAAAGTCATTTTGGCACCAAGGATACCAAGTGATGAAGTGTTTCAGGTGTTATTTTGTCCTATTCTTCCTACAAACACGTCTTAATGTGTGCGAGAGAATTGGGTTATCATTGTCACATTTTTCATTTAAAAATTCTCCACACATTCTCTATTGGGGACATGTCAAGACTGCAGGCAGAACAGACCAGTAATCGTACGTTCTTCTTCTGTAGCCATGCCTTTGTAATGTGTGCAGCATGTGGTTTTTCATTGTGTTGTGAAAAATCCATGGACGTCCCTGGAAAAGATGTTACTTTGAAGGCTTGCATACTTTTCTGCATCACAGAAACATAAATGACCTTTGCCACAGGCACTGACAACCCCATGCCATGACAGACGTTGGCTGTTGGACTTGTTGTTGATAACAGTCTAGATGATCATTTTGTCTTTGGTCCAGAGCACACGGTGTCCATTTCTTGCAAAATAAAACATATGTAATACTGATTGGTCTGACCACAATACACGTTTCCACTGTCTGATGGTCCATCCCAGATGCCCCCAAGCCCAGAGAAGTCGACGCCACATTTGGTAACTTAAGGTTTCTTTTTGCCCAGTAAAGATTTAAGTGGCACTTGTGAATGTAATTTTGTAAGTTGCTTGACAAAGGTTGACAAAGTGATCTCATTGTGTTCATTTCTCCAAGTGCTCATTTGAATAGGTCAGCTATTGACAAATGAGGTTTCTTGATTCGGTGCCATCTGAGGGATCGGAGATTACAGGTCTTGTTGAAAAG
>JAJAGP010002719.1:15176-70273 GCA_025084515.1 Ancistrus triradiatus
AAATCCTATAAACTTCATTTCACTTCTCAAATATCACTGTGTTCATCTGCTATATGATATATTTATCTCAAGTTGCTGATCTGAACAACCAATGATTTATAAACTAAAATCATGAAAATTATCAGGGGTGCCCAAACTTTTTCATACGACTGTAATCAATATATCTATAAGGCGTATGAGGTGGCTGTGTGATAGCATGCCCAAACCGAGCCCAAAAAAATCCAACAGTACAACCATGAAGTCCCTTGTGCTGTGCGAGTGTGTCTTCAAAGTAGTATTGTGATTATGTAAGCATTCTCAGGCCCAGAACATTTAAACGCAATGCGAGCGCAGTAAGTAAAAGTACACGTTTAAAAAGAATTATCACTTCATGAAGTCACAAAATGACACATCATTCAACTTGTCATTCGGCGTCTGTGTCTTTACAGAAATCCCTGTCTGACTTTTTTAATGATTGCTGCAGGTGAATTTGAATAAGCTTTATATTCTAATATAATTTGAATATCACATGCTTATAAGTTTATCAGTAAGGTGGGTTAGACGACATTTGGCTCCAAGAAACACAAACACTATTGCCAGCACTGACAGCATTGAAATCTTCATAGAAATCTACACATATAAATGCTTAGGTATATGCAATTACTGGATAGGGTAAAACATTATTGCTTTCCAAAGCGTAATTACTTCTGGTATGAACACCATTAGATGAAAACTGTTCAGACTTAAAGAAGTCCAGTATAAAATTATAAAACACATTTATAAATGGTGCAGAACTCTATCTCCCATCTCAAAAGCACACACTTTGTCAAAACAGACAGCATTTGATTCTTTCCCTCCGCCAACCTCATTTTCGTCTCT
Source organism: Ancistrus triradiatus (assembly GCA_025084515.1). Classification (NCBI taxonomy): domain Eukaryota; kingdom Metazoa; phylum Chordata; class Actinopteri; order Siluriformes; family Loricariidae; genus Ancistrus; species Ancistrus triradiatus. The sequence goes on from JAJAGP010002719.1 coordinate 16,035, forward strand.
GTCAGGCTTTTTCCTCTTAATACACCACCCTTTTAACATTCCACGCTACCCTCAACTTGTTTACAGAAAAAAGAAGGGCTCAGACAGTCAATGAACATCACTCTCAAATAGCTTCTTTCTGCACTCTCTCTCTCTCTCTCTCTCTCTCTCTCACACACACACACACACACACACACACACACACACACAACTAGATGTCTCCCAGAGGAGAAGCCTGAGCTGACAGCATAACAGCTGAGGGCTTAGGAAGGGAGAAAAAGAGAAAAGGGAAAGATAAACACAGGACAGGAGAACAGGCATCTTATCAAGGCCTGGATTATCCAGACGAGCTGAAACATGGAGCTGGATCATTACTTAGTAGGGCTGGCTGTTGTTCCTCTCTAATCACCCAAAAGAAAGAGACAGAGATCAGGAGCGACAGAAGGAGGGAGGGATGGAGAGAGAAGGAGGGAGACAGGAAGGTACTGAGGGAGAAAACCACATCAGACCGGCACTCTTAAACAACACAGATCTACCGCAAAAGCTCCACGTCATTCACTCACGCACACACATGCTTGATACTGTTTCTCTAACTCATTCATACATACAGTAAACTGAGCCGATGGGACCGATGGATGCACTCCCCCCTCTCTCCTCTTCCTGGTTTGTGCCAGCTGTCCTAGGCAGCCTCTGTCATTCTCCTGTTCATTTAAATATCTCTGACACACAGCCGGCCTGTACCACCTATCTGTACGGATGGGGGAGTTGAGTAGCACCCTTTCTGCCTGGGTGATTAAAGGAGCCTCTGGTACTGTTTCACTCCCCCTCTATGCCGGTGTCTGTGATGCAGTCTGAGGACCGCAATGCTTGTGAAAATGCTGGTGTTGGGCTTTCAGGCACTAACACGCAGGCAGAGAGAGAGAGAGAGAGAGAGAGTGAGGGAGTGAGAGAGAGTGAGAGAGAGTGAGAGAGAGCGAGAGAGAGCGAGAGAGAGAGTATAGAACTAGAAGGCAAGTAATGAATTTTCACTGAAACACAAGAATATCATCTGCTAAGGTATTTAATGTTTATCTTGGTATAAGGATAACATAGTCAAATATTATCCGAATAGACATTGTTCTGAATGTAGCAAATATTTGTATAGTGTGAGCTCTATTTCTATTCCTACCTTGTTCCTGTATATTTAAAACTCCACCTACACTGTGATGACAGCATACCACAGTGAACCCTTTAGAATTTTGTGTATTTCGGCATAAATATGATCAAAATAATTATCCTAAAAGTAGATAAAGAGAACCCAGTTAAACAAATGAGACAAAATATTATACTTGGTCATTTATTTATTGAGGAACATGATCCAATATTACATATTAGTGAGTGGCAAAAGAATGTGAAAATTAGCTTTCAGTATCTGGTGTGCAGCAATAACTGCAGCTAAATGTTTCCTGTAGCTGTTGATCAGTCCTGCACACCGGCTTGGAAGAATTTTAGCCCATTCCTCCATACAGAACAGCTTCAGCTCTGGGATGTTGGTGGGTTTCTCGCTTCAGATCCTTCCACAACATTTCCATTGGATTAAGGTCAGGACTTTGACTTGGCCATTCCAAAACATGAACTTTATTCTTCTTTAACCATTCTTTGGTAGAACGGCTTGTGTGCTTAGAGTCATTGTCTTCCTGCGTGACCCACCTTCTCTTGAGATTCAGTTCATGGACAGATGTCCTGACATTTTCCTTTAGAATTCTCTGATATAATTCAGAATTTCATTGTTCCATCAATGATGGCAAGCCCAGATGCAGCAAAACAGGCCCAAACCATGATACTACCACCCACCATGTTTCACAGATGGGATAAGGTTCTTATGCTGGAATGCAGTGTTTTTCTTTCCCCAAACAGAACGCTTTTCTTTAAAACCAAAAAGTTCTATTTTGGTCTCATCCGTCCAATAGCCTTCTGGCTCGTCCACGTGATCTTTAGCAAACTGCAGACGAGCAGCATTGTTCTTTTTGGAGAGCAGTAGCTTTTTCCTTGCAACCCTGCCATGCACACCATTGTTGTTCAGTGTTCTTCTGATGGTGGACGCATGAACATTAACATTAGCCAATGTGAGAAAGGCCTTCAGTTGCTTAGAAGACCTCGCCAACTATTACACGCCTTGCTCTTGGAGTGATCTTTGTTGGTTGACCACTCATGGGGAGGGTAACGATGGTCTTAAATTTCCTCCATTTGTACACAATCTGTCTGACTGTGAATTGGTGGAGTCCAAACTCTTTAGAGATGGTTTTGTAACCTTTTCCAGCCTGATGAGCATCACCTCTTTTTCTGAGGTCATCAGAAATCTTTTTTCGTGCCATGATACACTTCCACAAACGTGTTATGAAGAGCAGACTTTGACAGATCTCTGTTCTTTAAATAAAACAGGGTGCCCACTCACACCTGATTGTCATCCCATTGATTGAAAACACCTGACTCAAATTTCACCTTCAAATGAACTGCTAATCCTAGAGGTTCACATACTTTTGCCACTCACTAATATGTAATATTGGATCATGTTCCTCAGTAAATAAATGACCAAGTATAATATTTTTGTCTCATTTGCTTAACTGGGTTCTCTTGATCTACTTTTAGGACTTGTGTTTAAATCTGATGATGTTTTAGGTCATATTATGCAGAAATATAGAAAATTCTTAAGGGTTCATAAACTTTCAAGCACCACTGTATGTTAACATTCATTTTTTTTACAGGTAGAAACTTGTGAATTCCAGTATGAGTCTCAATTTCCATCATATTCTCAGTTATTTATTTAGCTACTGTCAAAATACTGGAGTACAATCTGTAACTATAGCTAAGCAACAAAATGGTTCAGAATATTAAGCATAGCTACAGCAGTAAACATGTGGTTTAGTATAACATTTAGAGCAATTAACATGATTAAGGGGAACGTGTGTGATTTTGAAGGAGTTTACTGTGTTTAGCAGTTTACAGTTTAGAAACGAAATTCAGCACCTCTGTTCATTCCTCCAAAGCCACACCTTAAACACACAGCAGTTCTTTTTCCTGTTTGCAGAGCCTTTGGCAGAAAGTTACTTTCTTTCGGGAACATGCACCGCATTGTGTAAAATATGTGAAGAATTTGTCAGATATTTATATACAAATGCAAAGCTTACAAATAATACAGCATGTTTATTTGTACAAAAAATGCAATGTTTGGCCCACAGACCAAATGCAGCTTATCAGTGAATTTGCATTTTTAATAACTGCTGTACAGTCCTTAATTATCACACTGCCAAATAAGTATGTCTGACTCACTATATAGGCTATAATAAATACCATCAGTGGGCGGCTCAGTGAGTAGCACTGTTTCACTAGGCGATATGTACCATGCCCTAATATCTTTGACCCCCAAGCATGTTTTGTTTGACTGCTGTGATTGCTCTACACACAACCCCATCAAAATGAGTCCAAAAAATCCAACAGTTCAACCATGAAGTCCCTTGTGCTGTGTGAGCATGTCTTTAAAGTCGTGTTGTGATGACGCAAGCGTGCTCAGGCTCAGAGCATTATGAACGTTACGTGACAAAGATATATGCACTTACTGGATAAGGTAAAACATTATTCATTTCCTAAGCGTAATGAAATGAATCTAACAATATTGAATGTATGTTTCAAAATGAAAAAAAAAAATCTTTGTGATGTTGTTGTGTTACTGATCGCAACCATGTAACATCAGTGCATGTACTGACTCCACCTGCACTCAAGAGGGCAACCTTGCGTAAACATAAAGAACTTTTCTACGATAAACGTATTAGTAGAGTAAAAGCAGTTGTTATTGTGTGTTGACTCTTTCTGGATCCTTCATTTAGCCTTTTTGCATGGTGATTTCTATGGTTGTGTTTTTTGCGTGTTTAACTGCTCTGCTGTTGGATTTTGTTCTGGAATTGTTCATTTCTGCTGATCTAGTATTTGTTGCTGAAGACTTTACCTCAAAATACAGTACCAGCAGCCACTGTAAATCAACAAACACAGATTCTTGAAAACTACTTAAGCAGAAAATCTGCAACCACACAGGAGCACCTGTCTTCACAAATGCTGTACAGACTGGTACCACCCAAACTAGTACCCTCCAGTCTTAAGTCATTCCCTCTGTAATTTTGTGTGCCTGAAATTGACTTTCCTACATCCATCCGATAGGATGATCAATCAATTCCCGTCACTATAGCTCCAAAGACTGATCTCACTGTATCAACACAATGTGTCGAAGGCAGGGGTTGAACTGTCATTACCATGTGACAGAAACTTCAAATGTCACAGAAACATTGGAAATTGGTGGGGCTGCATCAAAGGTTTTGATGTGATCCCATTATCCCATGAGTTAAAATAGTGTGGAAAACATTGCATCTCTTTCTATTACGAAGCACTTCATTGCAGCATAACTACTGACAAACATATTCACTTACCTAGCATACATATGAAGCACATTACAAAATTGAATGTGATGACCGGATTATAATTAGCACAGTGATCCCAGGTACATAATGGATGGAAACTATGGAACAAGATTACTAATTTAATTTTTTTTTTTTTTTTAATTCCAGGTGGGCTTTTGTGTCCTTTACTGAGGAGAGGCTTCTGTCTGGACACTCTATCATACAGATTGGTGGAGTGCTACAGTGATGGGTGACCTTCTGGAAAGTTTCCCATCTGCACACAGGATCTTTGGAGCTCAGCCAGAGTGACCATTGGGTTCTTCCAACCTCTCTCACCAAGGCCCTTCTCCCCCGATTACTTAGTTTGGTGGAGCAGACAGCTCTTTGAAGTGTTAGCTGTGAGACAGGTGTGTCTTTCCAAATAATGTCCAATCAACTGAAGTTACCACAGGTGACCTTCAATCAAGATGTAGAAACATCTCAATGATGATCGAGAAATGGGAATAGCCCAGAGCTAAATTTCAAGTGTCAAATAGCAAAGGGTCTGAACACTTATGTTCATGTGAAATTTTAGTTTTTCCTTTTTAATAAATTTGCAAAAAATTCTAAAATATTTTTCTCACTTTCTCATTATGGGGTGTTGAATGCAGAATGATGGGGGATAACTATATATATATATAATATATATATATATATATATATATATTGCAGGTTTTTGCATCTCAGTATAACATAATATAATCACCAGCAATATTGTTTTTAAAGACTTTAGACTTTTATTAAAATGGCTTTGGCCGTCCTTGGTTGATCTGTTTATAAAATTTGCCACTGTTAGTTACACAATATAGACTAATGTGTGTATTTTGTTATATTTTATGTTTACTTTAGATTTACCCACTGAGTTTTTAATTTTATAAAAACGAATTAATTCAATAATGAATGAAATAATGAATGAAGACCAAATTTTGTACATTTCTGTACAATTTGGAGAGACATGTTTAGACCTCAGCTTAGAGAGCTCAATAGTTGTTGTATCCTGCATATCTCATAAGGAAACAAACCCGGATACGGACAGAAGAATGTGAAATCATCCTAATGAGCCTGCCAGAATTTTATTGGAGCTCAAACATATTTATCTGCTTTACCCAAACAATAAGTGACTCACAGAATGTAGGGAATGTTAAAGGTTGAACCAAAGGCACCAGTTTGGTAGTAAACTGCTGTATACACATACAGTTTAGTCCATCAGTCACGTAATATCTGGTCTGCTGTGATCTTATAGTGGTCTGTTTTAACTGATAGGTTCTTGATAATCAGTCATTCTAAACGTACAATGTGCGTAGGTGCATATACGTATATGGTAGGTATACACGATCATATAGACGATGTGTGCAAGTTGATATTGTGCTGTCAGCATGCTTATACCTCCACCTAGTGGATAGCAAAACTATGAAGTTCAATTTATTCCCAAATATTTCATAATAGAATTAACTAGAGTAAGTCATTCAGAACTAATCACTGTCCAAATTGCAGAAATACACCCAATAGAAATGTTCTCATTTGGATCTTACCTTGTTTAGGGATTCAAGATGAACAGAAGCAAAGAGATTGGTAGATATTATGATGAGAGGAGAACTTGATGAAGTGTTAACGTCTTTATAGATTGTGAAAGAGAGCGCTTAAAGAAATTCCACCCCTTGTGCAGCACAGAGCAACCAGTACAAGAGGGACCTAATTAGGCCCTCCCACAGGTTTCAAGTCCAAAGCTCAGCACGTTAGGCCACTAATGTTTGATAAATTGGGGCTGTAATACTGGGTGGGGTGTTTTATCCATGGTGATGTGGATCATCATTCATAAAAATCAATTGCATAGTTATCCATAAACAATAGAGCCAGTACCTCCTCTGAAGTTCTCCAGTGCCCCAGTCGCAAAACTATGAATGTGAACAGCTATGGAAGCATCATAAGAGGATAGAGGTCATAGACCATTTTTTTTGTTGTTTTGACAATGACCTCATATTACACAAACTGGTGCTTGAAAGTTTGTGAACCCTTTAGAATTTTCTATATTTTTGCATAAATATGACCTAACGCCATCAGATTTTCACAAATTTTTACCTTTTTACCCTTCTGTCTAACCTATAACTATATAAACTGGTTTACATTCACTCCTTGAGTCTCTTTTTCATCTGGCTGATCTTCCGTGTTGTTCGTAATACTGTATATCAATGCATTTTTGACAACCGTCAAGCAAAATTTCAGTCATTTCAATCACTCATCAATCACCGGTGTTTGCAGCATTATCTCTGATGTATTTACATATTGTGAAAAATTTTCTTGTGAAAATACCCTTTATATTTACATTACAGTGGCATAAAAAGGCTATGTAACTATGGTAATGTCCAGTCAACGACCATTTCAGTCAACGCCCTGATTCACGAAATCTAATTCAGTTGTTAAATGGTGTATACCTGCACACCTGTGATCTCTTGCTACACCTGCTGACAGAAAAGAGAATCGCAGTCTTGAATGCGTAAAATAACATATTTACATTCATTGTTAAGTGTTTTAAATTTTATAAAAGATACAGTGTTAAGAATTAGTGTATAGTACAGTACTAAATGTTTTCATATCATGATTTAAGTAATATTATGATTATAAAATAAAACCATACAGTGGTGCTTGAAAGTTTGTGAACCCTTTAGAATTTTCTATATTTATATCATCAGATTTTCACACAAGTCCTAAAAGTAGATAAAGAGAACCCAGTTAAACAAATGCAACAAAAATATTATACTTGGTCATTTATTTACTGAAGAAAATTATCCAATATTAGATATTAGTGAGTAGCAAAAGTATGTGAACCTCTAGGTTTAGCAGTTAATTTGAAGGTGAAATTAGAGTCAGGTGTTTTCAATCAATGTTATGACAATCAGGTGAGAGTGGGCACCCTGTTTTATTCAAAGTCTGCTCTTCACAAAACATGTTTGAGGAAGTGTATCATGGCACGAAGGAGATTTGAGGACCTCAGAAAAAGAGTTGTTGATGCCCATCAGGCTGAAAAAGGTTATAAAACCATCTTTAAAGAGTTTGGACTCCACCAATCCACAGTCAGACAGATTGTGTACAAATGGAGGAAATTCAAGACCATTGTTATCTTCCGCAGGAGTGGTCGACGAACAAAGATCACTCCAAGAGCAAGACGTGTAATAGTTGGTGAGGTCACAAAGGAAGCCAGGGTAACTTCTACACAACTGAAGGCCTCTCTAACATTGACTAATGTTAATGTTCATGAGTCCACCATCAGAACAACACTGAACAACAATGGTGTGCATGGCAGGGTTGCAAGGAGAAATCAACTGCTCTCCAAAAAGAACATTGCTGCTCGTCTGCAGTTTGCTAAAGATCACGTGGACAAGCCAGAAGGCTATTGGAAGAATGTTTTGTGGACTGATGAGACCAAATTAGAACTTTTTGATTTAAAAGAAAAGCGTTATGTTTGGAGAAAGGAAAACACTGCATTCCAGCATAAGAACCTTATCCCATCTGTGAAACATGGTGGTGGTAGTTATCATGGTATCATGGTTTGGGCCTGTTTTTTTGCTGCATCTGGGCCAGGACGGCTGGCCATCATTGATGGAACAATGAATTCTGAATTATATCAGAGAATTATTGAGGAAAATGTCAGGACATCCTGTCCATGAACTGAATCTCAAGAGAAGGTGGGTCATGCAGCAAGCACAACGGCCCTAAGCACACAAGTCGTTCTACCAAAGAATGGTTAAAGAAAATAAAGTTAATGTTTTGGAATGGCCAAGTCAAAGTCCTGACCTTAATCCAATCGAAATGTTGTGGAAGGACCTGAAGCGAGCAGAGAGCACCAGCCTCACCACCCTCAGACACATCCAATAGTGCCTGTAATTCAAGTGGTTCCTCGTTTCTCGACCACCTCGGAACTCATCGAATTCAGTTCTCGACACATTTCGACTAGAAAAATTTGTCTTGATTCTTGTCGTTTGCTTGGTACTTGGCGCACCTGCTTAAACTTGTATGCGTCGAGCCATGCTACTCGTTTCAACCAAAACTTGATTCACGATTCAGTACACAGTGATTCAGCAATTCAGGTTCATAATTGCCATTGCTATCTACAGTACAGTATTCTTAGTGTAAATAAGTCTCCATGGGTCCTAAAAAGGTTAATTAATGAAAGCCAGTCAAAAGCAAAACAGGAACTGAATGCTCCAGAACACAGGTTGAAGTTAGCTAGCACCCTGAGTTCACCAACAGAGTAAGTGTTTTGTTTTTACTTTTCACTTTCAATCCATTACTCACTAAATTAGAAAAAAATATGATTTTTCAACACTTTATTATAAAATTAGCTGTGTTAATGATTTACTGTAGATTCAACTACAGGTTAATGTGCTTTAAGCATTAACATAGACTTATCAGTACTTATCATAGGCTCCGTTATTATACAGTATATACAACTCTACCAAACACTTGTTAAACTCCTCGGTTCATGATACATTTAACTTATGATGGATTTGTCGGATCATATCCCCGTCATAAATCAGGGAGCACCTGTACAATTCAACTCCATTAATGCATGTATTGCCTCATACAGTGTGCATTTTCTGGGGGTCTGGAACAGATTAATTCAATTTGCATTATTCTTTATGGTACAAATTTGCTCGGTACTCATCATTTTTGGGTCTTGACAAGCCTTCTGGAACGAATTAATGACGAGAACTATGGTACCACTGTATTCATATTTAGTTGAAGTAAAAGGGGTAAAAAAGTCTAAGTGCTTGGACAGTCTGAAAGGATTTTACATTGTTACAAATGGAGTCTGCCTATCGAAGTTCCTCATTCTAGTATGTGCTTCCACTTTGTGTTTTGTGTGTAGACAGTAATGGGGCCATTAAGCTGTCATGCTGTGATCACACACCAGGGCGGATCTGCCCACGCAGTGCTTGCTGCCTCATTTGTGATTGTTTAGTGGGCGATTGTGTTCCTCTATAAGTATAAGTACCTCTATAAAAATTTTTTGGAGATGTTTAAACTTGAAATTTTATTTATTTGTTAAAATGTTTATGCACTTGTTTCAGCACACGATAGGAATACCAGTTACTTGTTTATTAGAAGGTTTTGTCATTCCAATATTCATTCCCTCCTAACACACTCATTGACAAAAAAAAATAAAGCACCCAGATAGAAATGTCAGATTTCTGCAAAACTCGGCATGCAGTTATGTCACAGGCAGATCTGTAAATGATTACAGGTGTGGTCTGATTAGACACTGGGTCTTGCCATGGGAGGGAGTAAAAGTGCTTCTCCCGCTGCTCTATAAAAAGGCTCTCAGAAACTAACTTTTGGTAAGTGTACATCTTGGTAAGAGATTGTTGACTGCTAGACATGCTTCTATGACACATTTTGCCCACAGCTGTGCCTGTAAATTTCCACACTCGCAGTTTACTGTAGGTGGCATCCTAACTGGTCCCATAAATGCTTGGTTGACGATAAATCTGGTGACCGGGCAGGCCAAGGAAGTGTTGCAATGTAGTGGAGACATTCCTGGGAAACCCTTGAGACAACACATGTGGCAGCAGGATGTCCTGCACATATCGCTGAGTTGTAAGTGTCCCTCGTTTCACTACTAGGGGTGACCGACTGTTGTATGCGATGGCTCCCCAGATCATCACACTAGCAGTTGAGGCAGCGTGTTGCCCCACAGGCAGGATTGAAGCTCTCACCACAAGCCCTCCATACTCGAACCCGACTGACATCAGATTCCAAACAGAACCTGGATTTGTTGCCAAAGACAATACGATTCCAGTCAATAGCAGTCCAGGTTTCTTGTTCATAACACCACTGAAAACGAAGGCAACGGTGGCTGGATGTAAATGGCAGGACATGTAATGGGCACCATGTCAACAAATTTCCTTCTGCCAAGTGCCTGGAAATGGTCCGGGCAGAGACATGGGTGTGTAGCAAAGAAGCTATCTGTATCTACTGGTTGTCTTTCCAGAGCCTGCTCGATGCATGTGCATGCCCTCATGGAGCACTGCTCCCAACACCTCCTAACAGCTTGGTCAGAACAGCCTAGATGGTGGGTAATTTGTCAAAACGACCATCCTGCTTCTGTCAGTCCACTGATGAGCTCCCTCTCAAAGTCTGACAACTGGGCAAAATGCATTGTAAAAGTATAGTATGTCTAGCACTTGACAATCTCTCACCAAGAGGTACACTACCCAACAGTAACCTCTGAGAGCTTTTTTATAGACAAGAGGTACTTTTACGCCCTCTTGTGGCAAGACACACCTGATTACACCACACCTTTAATCATTTACATATCTGCCTGTGATGTAATTGCATGCCAAGTCTGAGTGTATTATATTCCAATATTCATTCCTCCTTTGTAGTTTCATTGTTTAGTCAAACAGTCTACAGTAGTAATGTATCAGTATAATCCCTGTTAATTATGGACATCAAGGTCTCTACTCTGTATATTTAACTTCCTACATGTGCTCTTAGATAATCATTCTACACGTCTACTGGCACTGCAGCATGACAAGATAATTCACACCTGCAGCTGCAAACAGTGCATTCACAAATGTGACCCATACCAGAGACATGCTAATGCTTTTAATCCTTTTTCTAGACCTCCCCTGGGAAAAGAACAGCTTCTCTTTTATGGCTTCATTAGTGTGAAAGGCAGTTTTACAGAATTATGCAGCATACATAAATCATAAAGGCTAGTCTAACACATTCAGAAATAGCACATTCTTTGTAGAAATATGGATAAAGGACAGCTGTTGCTGAAGAGCGTTGGGTGTTATCAGACTGTGGATTATGTAAAACGTTTGTGAAAATTACGTGGCCTGCTTAAGTGTCTACGCACTGTAGTGTCGGATCATGGCAGCTCGTGCATGTGTGTTCGTATTAGGCATGCCAGTGCATGGGGCATAGTAGTACCAAGGCATCCTTATGTGATCTATACCATATCTTTTATCACTTGATTAAAGACAAAAACAGGTATACTTGTTGGAGTTTAAGACATTTGCCTCTGGTGCCTCCTGTTGCCCTTCCAGTACCATAAATTGAGTGTGCTCTTAATTGAGGCATACAGTGGTCTGTCACTTTTACTAGTCTCGCTTTGCATGTTTTGCATGCATAATCAGTATATGATAATTTTCACTGTAATCAACAGGTGCCATGAGAAACTACAAAGGGTCTGCTGCATCACTGAAGCAGCACAGCACACTCTCAGTTCTAAAATAAACACCATGACCACAGAAAAAGAAAGACTTGAGTAATAGTCCTGCAAAAAGCTGTCCTGTGTATATGAAGTGCATTCAGGTTCAGCCTTATGAAATATTTACGAGACACGACATAAACCAGACAGTTGTGTAAGCTGCAGGTCTTACCTGTACTGGCAGAATACTGCAGACTACCCCTCTTCCGAAAAGGAGACGTGGGCTTCTGTTTACCTGCTGGCAGCTTGGACGACATTTCACCCAATGTGTTTGTGAAGGAATGAAGAAGTGTTGACCAACAGGCACGAGGTACGAGGTACGAGGACTACTAGCTGACAGAGTCGAGGAGAAAAAGAGACGAGGAGTCTGCAGGGAATCTAAGTGCAGCAAGGGGGTAGTGGTGGTGAGGGGGTGTTCAAGAGTGAGAGATTCCCTATGCCACTGGTGCGGAGGGGCCACAGACTCCACCTCCTCCCATCAACGAATCAAAGGCTGGTACACACTGTCACTCCTCTGTTTCCTGGGCAACCACAGTATGGGCCCGTACAAATCACTATGAATTGGCAAGTTATTGCTTTTGAGGAACTGCAGAAGAAGAGCGTCACGTGACAGCAGTGTTATCAGTGACAGTGCCATGTGAGCACCAAGGTAATAAGAAGCCACAGCAGTGACGCAAAAAGATATGACAGTGAACATTGCCCTCACTGCAGGTGGCAGAAAGGGAAAGCAGGCATGCAGCTACAGAAATTACAACCAGTAGGGAGTGCCTGACTCATTGCGAACGTGCTGCAACTGGGATGGGTTTGCACTTAATTGTAAAATGGATTAGAACTGAGATAGTCAGCCAAAGCAGGGCTGATATACAAACCTCCAGAGTCTCCAGAGCATCTAGTCCCAGACTTGTAGCATATGCCGAGAGAATATCAAGTACAATACAATATTTCCCACAATGTAGATAGCTTTTGACATTGGATGAATTTGCTTGGAAAGGAAACCATCTCAGAGGCTAGAACAAACTGAATGTAAATGCATTATTCTGTATGATTAGGGAGCTGGTAGACCTCATTGCAATGCTGAGCACATCACCACTCAGTGAAATGAACCAGAAGCAGCATGATTTATCAAACAATGTAAGGCATAACCAGTCAGCCCCCAGGTTGCTGATTTGGAATGTTTCTTCTCATGCTGTGTTCAGAAAACCTGAAACATCTCAGACCAGTTTAAATGATTAGCAGTAACATTGCTGTAAGCAATACACATTGAATTCTATTATTGAAAGACGTTACTGAACCCAAATTTTTGCTCCATTGAAGAATAAATACTGGAGCAAATGGTATTAATTTGAACATTTCAGTTTGCTTTGCTGACTAGTTCATTGTCCAACACAAAGTCCTGGGTGTTGCCATGTACAGTTTATGAGCCTCCTACATCTTGAGAACATAACACAAAGCAAAGGTCATATGTGACTCATCATGGTTTGATGACACTCTGAGGCAAATGGAAAATAAATTGGGCTTTTATTGCCTGAAATAATGCACAACAATAAGTAGAAAAGCTAATGACTGTAACAAAACTTCTCAGCAAAAACTGTCTACACAGCTAATTTCCTCATAGTTATGGGGAAACGTGTTTTGGCAGTATTGGGGACGTTTACACCATATATTATCCAACATAGTATCATAAAGCATGCTTTTTTCGCAATTGCATATCTGTGTTATGACACAGCAGCTGGGTCAAGAATACTTTTAAACACTGGGGTCCATCTGAAGCCCTCATTTTCTCCGTTTTGACAAATCTAAATGAAAAGCCAGTATTCACTGCTTTCATTTGGATAAATATAGCAGAATAAATAGAATAGAATCATTTGGATGAATAGCTTGCTCTTGCACATTAATCATTAATCTTTGTACACTTCTCCAACCCATAGGTGCTCTTTCAGAGCTTATATACATTATATAGAAAGAGAATAAGGACCAGGGCTCCTTGTTTGTGTTTGTCTGTTTGGTTTTAATAAAGATAACGACACAGTTTTTGCAAAGGGATTTATTTGTTTAATGTATTTACAAATAGATAATTAATATCTAATTTAATGATCACTCAGTGTTAAGTGTGCACAGTGCAGTGACTTCATGTTTCTCTCGGCCAATCTTGGCCCCTGATTTGATCGCTGTATAACAGGAGTTTCCTCTGCGCTTATGTACGCTACACAAAGCGATTTTGAAGTTGTGGCTCCCTCTGGTGGAATTCAATAAAGGAACCTGAAATGAAATCTAGCGTGACTGTCACTGGCCTTATTTTGTAGTATGAGGAGCATAAGTTATGGCTGTAATATATCATTGTATCTTACTAAATTATTAAATTTCTAGTGATTTATTTAATACTACCCACAAATGTCATTTGCTCTACTTGGTCATGGGTACAAACGTATGGGGTTCCATTATAGCATTATTTATTTGCATCAACATATTATCCAACGTTTATGTAACAGTAGTCAAATATTTTAAATATTTCATGATAACTATAACTGTAGGTAAGTAATATTAGCGCAAAACAACAGGCTAGCTAATTAGCAGGACAGCTAACCAGCTATATTTTTCAGAAAACTGCTGTTGGTGTGCAAATGTTAGGTATTGGGAGCTCAGGTAATTGGGAAAAACATGTCCTCACTAGATTATATTGACTAAATAATTTAGACAATACAATATTCCACATTGCAATGCATTATATAGCACATATTTAACAGGCTGGCTAGCTATAACACTGGAGTTCCAGATATAACTTCATTCTCCATTATTTTTTTCATTGGATGTGATTTAATTAACATTTGGAATGTCATCATCGATGTGATGTGTTACAGAGGCAATAAAAAAACCTGTAAAAGCTTAAGTTTACAATCACATCATTTAGCAGGCACCCCCAATTAGATCGACTTAGAATTTAAATAAGCAATTGAAGTTTAAGGGTCTTGCTTAAGTGTTCACCAGTGTCTGGGTTTGGGTTTGTCTGGGTCAACTTACATATTGATTAGTAGTCCAGAGCCTTATGCCCATCACCTTAAAGACATCTTTAACCTAGTTTCAGGCCTTTTAAATGGTATTGGGTTAGTTATAGTTGATTAAATCTGGCACAAACATAATTAAATAACCTGTCTTAACATTTCAGTGAGTAATATTATAGTTTATAGTAATGCAATGTTCCACATACAAGTTATGAGATGTGTGTGTGACTTTGTGTGTGAAAATCTACGCATCTTTCTGCGTGTGATGTTACAGTCAGAGATTTTATATAGAAAAAATATATTTATTTTGCTGGAGATAATTTAATAGATTTGTTTAAAAATTCTGAAAAATTGTGTGCATTTCCATTTAGAACCACTAAAACTGAAAAACAATCAGTGGCTTCAGAAAACAAAATGGTTTAGGGGACCCAGCCATATCACTGTCTCCCTTATCTAACTCCAAGCTATCTGTTGCTCTACCTTGGCTTCCCACGTCTGCAGTGATCACACATTGTAATGGAAAAAATATTCCAAGCTTTTTTGGTGACACTATAGTGACAACTACATATTAGCTCATTGCTCACTGAGATCTTGGGCTTTTGGAGCCAATAAACATCAAGCAGCCATCAAATGAAGCTGGATGTTTCTATGCAATTAGAAAATATTTTAAAAGCAACAGTTTATATGGTGAATTTAGATACAGTTAGTAATTTGGGCATAACTGCATGGCTTAACAACACATCTGGCAAAGAAGATAGCTTGGGCATGCTGTTTCTAATAAAGTAAAAAGGTATCTTTCTGATAATCGCTTCAGTGTTATTTTATGATCTGAATGCTGCCTCTCAGTAGCCCTCACTCAGAGAGTGAATTATATATACAGCAGCAAACAAGATCAGACATGATGTAAATAGTGTTACTAAATTAGTAAATGGTAATAAATGTATCTTATATTGTCCACTTCCATTGGTGTGTAGTGCTTTTCCATCAAAGACCAATTTCTTTAGGGTCAAATATGAGCAAGAAAAACACAATTACTTGTGATTAATACCAGTAAAAATCCAGTCAGACAAATTGTGTACAAATGGAGGTTATTCAAGATCACCGTTACCCTCCACAAAAGTAGTCGACCAACAGAGATCAATCAAAGAGCAAGGTGTAGTCTACAAGGTCACAGAGCAATGCAGGGTAACTTCTAAGCAACTATAGGCCTCCCTTACGATATCTAATGTTAATGCTCATGAGTTTACCATCAGGACAACACTGAATAACAATGGTATGCACTGGCAGGGCCACAAGGAAAACGAACATGGCTACCTGTGTGCATTTTGCTAAAGATCATGTGGACAAGCCAGAAGGAAGTGGAGGTCAGTTGAGGGATTAATCCCAAGTATTACAACTGTGACCACTACCCAGCCTTGTTATGGACTGCTGAGCCATCCAGGGCATGCTTACACCTGCATCCAGTGTTCTTCCAGAAAAGGTACAAGAGCCCTGAAGTTTAAGGCTCTCTGCAAGCTATCAAAGTTCTTCAGATGTCAATTTGCATACATCACACTGCACCTTCATATATAATCTGCACAGCACTTCAGCTAGGATGTTGCAGCACTATTGATTACTGCCATGCAGTCTTGTATTTATCATGATGTCTGTTGTCCTTAATACTGTGTGTATTTGATAGTGTAACCACATTGCCTTTGCCATATGGTAAATGCTGATCTGCATGTGTGCTAGCCAAAAACTATGGCTGCAGAGTACCACCTCAGATAAGCAAGGCAGCAAAAAACCATCTGCCATCGTAATTAGTGTCTGGTTCTTCCCTCTGTGTGGAACTTGGCAGATAATCTTGTCAACAGCTCAGCAGCCATGATGTGGTGCAAGAGGCAGGATTGGGTCACAGAGACCTTAAAGAGATTAGCTGTGAGCGAGAGCAGGATACCATGGTTAGTGGACTGTATTCGTCTTGGAAGCATTTAGAGATTTGAGGCCACAGCTGCCTGTCTCAAGCAATAAGACTATCTGCTTATAGAAAGTGACGTCGCTTTAAATCTCACTCTCAGAGCAAATGCCTCCAGGCTCCCTGCCACAGCAGTAAGGTATATTACTACAAATATGCTCAATTTGCAGTTTTATTGTGCCTACCTGTCTCTCTTCAGGTATAACTGCAGACCAGATCATTTGATAATGCAGAAACAACACTTCACTGTTAAGCAATGAAGTAATTGTGTACCCATTTATATTCTTAAATATCAATAGGTAGAATACATCTCATACTCTATATCTTGGTACTGGCCAGTGACCTGTGATTGACTGTCGTTAGATGTGTGACTGATCTTAAGAATGCCATATCATGAAAATCAAACGAGCTTGCTCTCAGCATCCACAGTCAATATAAGACACTGAAAGCTTGAAGCATCGTAACTATCCCCTGTGACAGGACAAGACAAAGTCTAATTAATAAGGTTAATCTAATTACAGCTAACCAAACATGGCATGAATTGAATCAGTTAAAAACAAAAAATACATAAATAGGAATTGCAGTGGTGTTTGAAAGTTGGCAAACCCTGTAGAATTATTTTTTATATTTCTGAATAAATATGACCTAAAACAGATTTTCACACAAGTCCTAAAAGTAGACTCCCATAGAATCCCATTAAACAAATTAAAGGGGACAGTGGTGGCCTAGTGGTTAAGATACTGGACTATGGACCAGAAGGTCCAGAGTTCAAATCCCACCTCTGCCAAGCCACTCTTGTTGGGTCCTTGAGCAAAACCCTTAACCCATAATTGCTTGGATTGTAACTGTATCAGTTGTATGTATATATATATATATGGTGTATATATATATGGTGCTTGAAAGTTTGTGAACCCTTTAGAATTTTCTAAGTTTCTACGTAAATATGACCTAAAACATCATCAAATTTTTACAAAAAGCCTAAATGTAGATAAAGAGAACCCAGTTAAACAAATGAGACAAAAATATTATACTTGATCATTTTTCTATAGAGGAAAATGATCCAATGTTACATATTAGTGAGTGGCAAAAATATGTGAACCTCTAGGATTAGCAGTTCATTTGAAGGTGAAATTAGAGTCAGGTGTTTTCAATCAATGGGATGACAATCAGGTGTGAGTGGGCACCCTGTTTTATTTAAAGAACAGGGATCTGTCAAAGTCTGCTCTTCACAACACATGTTTGTGGAAGTGTATCATGGCACGAACAAAGGAGATTTCTGAGGACCTCAGAAAGAGAGTTGTTGATGCTCATCAGGCTGGAAAAGGTTACAAAAGTCAAAGTCAGACAGATTGCACACCAGATGTTGAAAGCAAAAGTTCACATACTTTTACCACTCACTAATATGTAATATTGGATCATTTTCCTCAATAAATGACCAAGTATAATATTTTTTGTCTCATTTGTTTAACTGGGTTCTCTTTATCTACTTTTAGGACTTGTGTGAATATCGGACAAATTCTAAAGGGTTCACAAACTTTCAAGTACCACCGTGTGTGTGTGTACGTACGTATATATATATATATATATATATATATACATATATACATACACATACATACACATATTTAAATATATATATATCTATATATGTGTATGTATGTATATAAATAAAATGTATGACAACATTTGCTTTCAGTATCTGGTGACCCCTTTGTGCAGCATTAACAGCAACAAAACATTTCCAGTACATTGGCTTGGCATAAGACTTGTAGCTTACTCTGGGATATTGGTGGGTTAAATAAAATCAACTTTTCTATCCGATTACGGTCAGGACTTGACTTGGCCGGTACAAAACACTAACTAGCACAGATGCAGCAAATCAGGCACCAACCATAATACTACTACTATCATGTTTCACAGATGGGTGAAGTGTTTTTTTCTGGAATTCAGTATTTTCCTTTCTCAAGTCATACCACTTCTCATTTAAACCAAAACATTGTATTTTGGCCTCATCAGCCCACAAAACCTTTTCCCAATGGACTTCTGATTATCCTTGTGATCTTTAGCATAACACATAAGGGCAGCAATATTCTTTGTGTAGAGCAGTGGCTTTCTTCATGCAGCCATGCCATGTACACCATTGTTGTTCGGTGTTCTCCTGATGTGTACTCATGAACACTAACATTAGCCAATGTGAGAGGGGCCTTCAGTTGCTTAGAATACATTGGGTTCCATTGTGATCTTGTGGACTATTGCTCACCTTGTTCTTTGAATGGTCTTTGCTGGTTGACCACTCTTGGGGAGGGTAAGAATGATCTCGAAATTCCTACCTTTGAATCTGACTGTGGATTGGTGGAGTTCAAACACTTTAGAAAGGCTTTGTAACTTTTCCAGCTGGAAGATGCACCAGCAACTATTTTTCTGAGGCCCTCAGAAATCTCCTTTGTTCGTGCCATGATACACTTCCACAAACGTACTATGAATATAAGACTTTGAGAGATACCTGTTGATCAAATACAATAGGGCACCCTCTCACACCTGACTGTCATCCCATTGATTACAAATATGTGACTCTAACTTTACCTTCTAATTAACTGCTAATCCTAGCATTTCACATACTTTTGCCACTCACTAATATATAATATTGGATCATTTTCCTCAATATTAAAAAAACAAGTATAATATTTTTGTCTCATTTGTTTAATTGGGTTCTTCTTGGTAACTTTCAGGACTTGAGTGAAAATTGGATAATGTTTTAGTTCATATTTATGCAGAAATACCGAAATTTCTAATGGGTTCACAAAGTTCAAGCACCACTGTTCTCACAGAAGAGCATTCTTTCAGCATGACTTACAAAAATGACCACTTAAGTTGGTTGGTTTCAGATAAATGTAAAAACTTTAAACGTACACAATTCTCTGTATTTCTGCATAAATGATCTCAGTACTTTCTAGCAATTGCGTAATGAAGTAATTCATTGTGTGTTATGTCAAAGTGAACAAATAATGAATTGTGCAGTGTTACCTAGCTGGCAGTATATATAATAAATACAATTAACTGTGAAAAACATTTTATTATTAAGTGTCCTGCACAGTGATGCAATTGCGAATTTAAGGCATATAAATTAAAACATTCTTCAGACTAACAAGAACAATGAAAAATAGTGTTTATTAGCTGTCCCGCCTCTCTAACATTACAATGAAATATAATGATTAATTTTTTTTGCATTGTTCTGAAACTCCATACCCCATCCATACCTTACATATTTATTTAATAAGAAATCTACAATTATTTATTTTGATATACATATTTTAGTCAATTGTAACTGTGACTGAGAAGGTCAATCTCAACTTACTTTCCTGTTGCCAAAATAATTTTTTTAGATTTTACTTGTTTATTGTAAAAAATACACATTTTTGGTAGATCATTACAATGTGCTCTGTGTCCTAATGCTATTAGTATGTATGCCGTACAGGTGCAATTTACGTATTTAATGTTATTCTGTGCTGAAAACTCAGTCCTGTTACTCATTTAAAGAGTAACAGGACGCAGTAACAGTACTGAGAGAAACGATATAAAAAATAAAAAAGTTGCCTGAGATTGACCAAAACTTTTTATGAATAGTTAAATGTGTGTTTTTAGATTCAGTGTTGAAAAACTATAGAAAATTATATTTAATGATTTTATATTTTATGTTGATTTGTCATATTTACTAGATAATATCAGTTAATTTGGGGTAGCCTCCTCTACCCAGGTCTCTACGTTAACTCACTGCACCATTCACACCTCTTATAAGAGCAATATTCATTACTGTCAGGCCACTTTTCAATAAATCTTAACAATGAGCAGAGTTCCTAGTATCATTTTTGACACTAAATTATTGTATGCAGAGGCTCCTGTGGCTTAGCCTGAGAGCCAGCTGATTGAAACAGCAGTTCAAGAGGTCCTGGGTTCAAATCTAACCCTGAGCTTGCAATGTAAAATTTGAGTGGTAGGTTGTGCTTTCAACTTTACATTACATTTACATTTACAGCATTTAGCAGACATCCTTATCCAGAGCGACTTACAATTCGTACAATCTTACAATCTAAGCAATTGTGGGTTAAGGGCCTTGCTGAAGGACCCAACAGTGGCAGCTTGACAGACGTGGGATTTGAACCCTCGACCTTCTGGTCCAGAGTCCAGCACCTTAACCACTAGGCTACCACAGTCCTTCTTGGCGCTTTCAACATCATTCTGTTTCCTGTCAGGATGGCATCACACCACTCAACTATCCTGCTTTGTTCCTTACTTACAATAAAGATGAATTCTTTCCTTGAGACAGAGGGTATTCCTCGATTGGTAAATGGCTCAGTTTGTCCACGCCTTTTAAATATAACTACACAGAGGAAAAAATATTCTCTGGCATTTCTTACTAACTTTCTATATATCATTTCAACAAACATGCTAGCCAACTGTTTCAAAACTCTAGTAAACACCGAGATGTGTCAAGTCTATAGGCTTGCATGCCAGGGATGCAATTTAGCTTGATGTGATACTTGATACTTAAATTACTGACATTATGATACCACCCATGTCAATCCAGTGGCCTGTGAAGTTACAGCAAGTCTGGGTTACAAGGTAGGAATATGTAGTCAGAAAGGGTCATTTTGGGGACATATTGCCAAGTAATGCCAGAGTTGCTGCCTCACCTTGCAATACCTTGGGATCTGGTGAATCAATACCTCTTCCTTATCCGTTCACCTTACATGTACAAAGTTACATAACACAGACACCTGATTCACTGTAGTGTGTATGTAGATTCACACAAGTAGGGCAATGCACAAATGTCAGCTCAGAGCAAAACAAAATGGTTTAGGCTTTTAATTAAGGTAATCACGTTCTTGAATGGTTATCCTGAACAAGTCATGTTTATCACCAACCTGTTAGGAAGACAGTGCTTCCATTTCTCAGTATTATACCTTCAGAAACTTGTCAGAAAATTGTCACCCATTTCTCAGGTCTTACCGTCCTCATGTAAACCCCCAAGACCTGTCTATCTCATATGACCTAATTCAGCCTTTCACATACATATTTCTTATAAAGAAAATTAAATCCACTTTTTTGTTGCAAGATCTTTCACAATCATAGTTTGCCACATTTTGAAAGTCTTCACTCGTGTCCTTGTTAGCCCAGGTAATTGGATTGGCTTGTTCAGGCTAGAAGGTCAGTACAACCCTCCCCAATCCTGAACTAAAGTATTAGGTCTGAAAGGAAAGAATTAGAGAGGATAGATCTGCAGTTCCCTCTTGGGCTTTCGGTGCTTTCCATTCTACCACCCACCTGGAGGAGTCTGGATCGAGTCAACCACATCTTACGGAAATTACACAGGAACTTTCATTTGACAGGTGGTCAAGAGGATTGGGAATCCATATCGCTGTACAAACAAAAAAAAGGAGATTCATCAAAATTTCTCACTTCCAAGAGTTTAATAGGGAAGGAGAAGCAAAAGAGACATGGGTAGTGGAGCAAGTGCAGAAGACAAGGAAATGGCCAAGAGGTCCAAAGAGCTGGAAAAACAGCTTCAGGAAGATGCAGACAAGGAAGCGAGAACAGTAAAACTGCTACTGCTAGGTAAGGGCTTCAACTTGTGTCACTTTCATGTCTATTAGTAAATTGGTACCTCCCCATTGACACATACCAACTTATATTATTTGGACAAGTCAGCTAACATCAAAAAAGATCTACATGAGATCATTAAAGATCAAGCAGATTATGTGACTTCCTTAGTCTCATTAAATATGAAATGCAGTATTTTGTAGACTGCAGAGATAAACCCAAAATGTTAACATCATCTTTAGCATTCAGAGACGTTTTACTCTTGCATTAGCAGTAAAACATCTCTGAAACACGTGTGCTTGGTGGTTGCCTTCCCTTAAATCTAATCAGAGATGCTCTAATGGCAAAATACTGGGGCTTAACGATTAGTCAGCAATCCAATCTGCTCACTGAGAACTTAACCAGATGTCATCTATTATTCTATACATATGTTTATTGCTTATAACATTTTATATTTTAAGCAAGATCTTTTACTCTTTGTCCCAAGATTAATTTTGTGATGGTTTGTAATATATGAACATTGAAAACTGAAAATTGTCCCTTGTAAGAAAAGGACATTTCTCAACTGCATGTGATGTATATATATGTATATTTTATAACTTAAGGAACTAACAGGTTTTTTTAACAAACGCCGTTTATGGATGTCTGTTTAGGAGATTGCAATTTGAAGGCTAACAGCATTCAAGCATCAAGTGCAGAATCCAATTACTCTGATGATTTAAGCTGTGATCATCTTAAGCTTCCGTTTAGTCTGTCTCTTATGAATGCTAAGTGAAACATTTGACTTATTTCTCTGAATAATCAGTCAAATACACATACATGCATAACCTAACAATATAATTTAGCTAAATGCTAGGAAACAATACGATTTAAACATCAAGTCAATAAACTGTTCAAGTAAAAAAGCTTTTCAACAATGTGGGCTGTGTTATAACAAACAATTCATTTAATCTTTCAGTAAGACTTGGTTCCCCTTGTGTCTGCTGTTATTCCTGTTATCCCAGCCTTAACCTTTACTATACTGTCTATTATTGCTTTTATACCCTTTTATAAATATGTAGCTTTTTTGTCTAGTTTTTTGAAAAAGAAAAAAAAAAAAATAAATCAATGAAGCCTTGCAGACCTGTAATTCCCAACAAACTCGCACTGGGTTTTGTGCAAGTCATGTGTCATGTTTTTATTTTTTGCAGCAATTAATAAATGTGCAATGAATAGCCAATAAATAACCATTCATGTACAGTATAGCCATTATTCATAAAACCTTTGCAGTGACAAATGTCCATAACTGTCTGATAGTTGTGCCAAAGGAATTCTGCCACTAACCTGACCTGGTAGAGTTACCCAAAAGCATCAGAAAGCCAGTGGTCTACTAAGCAGCTTTTTAGGGCACAAATCCAATTAGGTTATTTAATAAGCAGGTTAGCAAGTATCCTGACCATTATTAGCAATCCATAGGCACATCCTTACAAGCTTAATTACCAATTAATGTTGAGCTTCATGCTGTCTTTGTTGAACTTTGTTGAGAGACATGATATGAGTTTTAAAGCATCATTTGCATTAGGTGCTCAGTTCTGAGTAGATTAAAAGCTTGAGACTCAAAAAACTCATTTATAACCTTTTTCACATGTAGGTGCTGGTGAGTCTGGCAAGAGCACCATTGTAAAGCAGATGAAGTGAGTACAAACAGATACAACATTCTGTGAATGAGACACAACTTTGTATCTGCACATTCTGCCACCTTGCACAATATAGTTGTTGCTACCAGCCTGTAATACATTATTAAAGCAACACAACATGAAAGCATTTCCTAATTATTCAATAGTTTCTCATTTTGATTTCACGTTTCACTTTCTAAAAAGTGACAGATGACACCTATATTCGCCCTTTCACAGAATTCTCCATCAAGGTGGTTATACGCAAGAAGAACAAATTGCTTTTAGAGCCATTATCTATGGTAACATCTTGCAGTCTGCCTTGGCAATGATCAGAGGGATGGAGATGCTTGGGATTAACTTTGGGTCACCAGCATCACAGGTTTGTACCTCAGGCCAAATATACAAACTACCACTATAATATAGGTCTAATCCATTATATGAAGTGAATTTCTTACTCTGCTTACCATGCAGGAAGACGGCCAGAAACTTCAGAACCTAGCAGACTCGACTGAGGATGGCACCATGCCACGTGAGCTTGCAGATGTCATCAAGAGGCTGTGGAAGGACTCGGGTGTGCAGGCAGCCTATGAGAGAGCAGCTGAGTATCAGCTCAACGACTCTGCTGGCTAGTGAGTGCAAAACAGGGATATCCAACTTCTACCCCGCTTTCCATTTATCCTGTCCTTATTTTCCACAGCATGGTTAGCTTAAATGCTTTAGAAAAGAATAACATCTATTCTTTTAAGTTAAGAAATGGTTAAGAAATGCATGTAACTCAGATGTAAATTCCACAGCTACCTGAGTGACATGGACAGAATCTGTGCTCCTGACTACCTTCCTTCAGAGCAAGATGTACTAAGGTCTCGAGTCAAGACCACTGGTATCATTGAAGAACAGTTTGGATGCAAAGAGCTGCACTTCAGGTGGGCCAGTGAACAACTGATCGGTGGTTCTAACTAATCTTCTGAAGACATACTTGATACTTATATACTGAAGATATACTTGAGGTAGTCAATATACGTTTTAACCCCTAGTGGCAGTGTATAGGCTGTAGTTATGTTCCACTGGTGTGCTCAGTAATCCGGGGTGATATAGAGGGACCCATTACTATAGAATATAGGAACAGGCCTTGTTTTTAGTGACTGGTTGTGCTGCATGGCAAACAAACAAGGGGCAAGGTTAAGATTATCTGTGTAAAAATTGAAGTATAAAATGGTTTGTATCCCATTTTTGGGATTGGTATTCCATATTTACTCCAATTACCACCACTAGCTGAGTTTCCCCTATCATAGCTGACAGTCTGGGACAATGAAGGCTAGAATGTGCCTCCTTAAGAAAAAATGGGCAATTGAACATGTCTAGACTGTTACCTGCCCAATCAATAGATGAACTCCCAGACACCTGTGATTGACTAGTATTGCTTTGATTTAGAACAGCAAATAAACTTTATTGGAAACCCAGTCCTTAGCTAGACTTAACATAGGTAGTGAGAGAAAATATGTGCTTTTAAATACAATTCTGCTACCATATACATGTGGGAATTAGCACATGGCCACATGCTATATATATGGAATATATGGATATGGAATTATTCAAATGAACTTGAGGAAGTTAAATGAAAGCTTGAAAATATTGAATGAAACCATTGGCGCCACCGTGAGGATTAATTAAAATTACGCCAGAAAACAAGCCTTTAAATACTGCCTAGCGCTGGTCTGGTGCAGGTTTACTAATATGCTCTTGCTGGTAAAACTGGCTAACCACTGAGCAGTTTCCAAAACATAACGTATGCTTGTCTTTGCTGTTTTTTAATTTATTTTAGCGGAGTTATAAGCTATATTTCCATAATTATTTTGTCTGAATTGGCAATGATTAAGTTGTACACAAGCAAGGTACTTGACATCTAGCATCGGTGTGTGCATGTTGTCTTATTGTTGTAAACTAAAAACATATATTATTGTTTTGTAAGTTCCAGCAGCCACAAATGTGACAACACACTACCAATAGTTTACATTTTTCACTGCTGTAGCTTTATTGGTGTTTTCCCACACAATAAATAATCAATAATTAATATATAATAATTAATTAATTTACTTACCTTCACATCAGAATCAATGCCTAGTCATAACAGGAGCAACATTATAACAATACTTGTGCTCCCCCACCCTGAAGGACAAATTGCTTTTGTCCTCTTGGTTACTCATTATTGCTTTTAATGTCTCCATAAGTGCAACACCCCATTCCACAAATCATTAGCACGGTCAGTCCATCTGTGTGGAATTTTGCATGTTCTCCCCATGTTTGTGTGGGTTTCCTCACACATTCCAGAGAGATTACAGCGCTATCTGGTCACTTCATAGCCCCATTGTGAATGTGTTTAAGTAGTATCATTATAACCTTGCTCCTGTAATGAATAGCCATTGATGCTGATGTGATGTTAAATAAATAAGCATATACACTGCCTGGCCAAAAAAAGGGTCACCATCTGGTTTTAACTCAGCACATAGGTAAGAGCCTCCCATCGGATAATTACTGGATTGGTGATTATGTTTCAGCTGGCATTAAGCTCATTTCTTAAACAACCATGTCAAAAGACACATCCTGTGGTCGTGGAAAAGATGTTAATCTGTTTCAGAAGGATCAAATTATTGGCATGCGTCAAGCAGCGAAAACATCTAAGGAGATTGGTTAAGGACTGTCCAGCGCATTATTAAAAAGTGGAAGGACAGTGGGGAAACATCATCTTTGAGGAAGGAATGTGGTCGGAAAAAATCTTGAATGATCATGATCAGCGATCACTTAAACATTTGGTGAAATCAAATCATAGAAAAACAACAGTAGAACTCAGGGATATGTTTAATAGTGAAAGTAAGAACATTTCCACACGCACAATGCAAAGGGATTGGAACTTAACAGCTGTGTAGCCTTAAGAAAACCACTTGTCAGTGAGGCTAACTGGCAAAAACGGCTTCAACTTGCTAGGGAGCATAAAGATTGGACTCTGGAGCAATGAAAAAAGGTCATGTGGTCTGAGGAGTCCAGATTTACCCTGTTCCAGAGTAATGGGCGCATCAGGGTAAGAAGAGAGGCAGCCGAAGTGATGCACCCATCATGCCTAGTG
This sequence comes from Ancistrus triradiatus, assembly GCA_025084515.1. Classification (NCBI taxonomy): domain Eukaryota; kingdom Metazoa; phylum Chordata; class Actinopteri; order Siluriformes; family Loricariidae; genus Ancistrus; species Ancistrus triradiatus. The sequence continues at coordinate 43,023 of JAJAGP010002719.1, forward strand.
CCTACCGTACAAGCCTGTGGGAGCAGAGCTATGGTCTGGGGTTGCTGCAGTTGGTCAGGTCTAAGTTCAGCAATGTTATGAGCCCAATGAATGAGGTCAGCTGACCACCTGAATATACTGAACAACCAGGTTATTCCATCAATGGATTTTTTCTTCCCTGATGGCACGGACATATTCAGGGTGACAATGCCAGGATTAATCACAGAGTCCAGACCTGAACCCCTGTATTGAGAATCTTTGGGATGTGCTGGATGTGAGCAGTGGTCCAAATCTCCCATCATCAATACACGATCTTGGGGAAACTTTAATGCAACTCTGGACAGAAATCAATGTTGTGACATTGCAGAAGCTTGTGGAAATGATGCTACAGCGAATGCGTGCCGTAATCAGAGCTAAAGGCGGTCCAACGAAATATTAGTGCGAGACACCATTTTTTTGCCAGGCAGTGTAAATAAATCCTTCAGATTGTGGAAAAACATCGGCCACACTCCATTCGGTGCCAGCGAAGCCTGTGAGTCTGAGCATGGCTCAAAACGAGGCGTTCAAATCTGTTCGTCCAATGAGTGTAATCTTTTGTTCTATTCAAAACAGCAGCTACACAAACATTCCATAGACAACCAGAGGCCCAATCTTTCAGTGAGTGTGTGATAGCTCTATACCTTTAGCCCCAAAGGAGATTTTGCCTATAGTCCATGCTGTACAGCAGAAGTAGTTTAATGAATGAACAACATGATTTTACAGTGAAATATCTGATCAATTCATTCACTAAAATATTCAATTCCACCAAAATTAATTACACCCTTTGGTAAACATTTTTATTGCTGCATTTTAATAAAAAAGAAGGGGAAGTTGGGCTTTTTGAGGAATCTTAAAGCAATCTCCTACGCTCGTCATGACACCCAGGTGTAAAACAATGTCCTTGTGGGGATGCAGGGCTGTTAGATGTTATCAGTATTCACCCATCCCCTTGCTTTCCTACCATATGTTTTATAGGGCTTTTCGTCCAACATAAAACCTCTGTCCAAGCTGTTATTCCTTAGACTGGGACCCAGAGACTGAATGCATGCTGCTATTATCGATTTTCTGTACATTAGTGCATGTCTGAGGCTCATCACGCCAAATTTCAGACAGGTGCAAGATTTAGTGTTGCACAACTGGAGAGCACAAAACAGAAAAAGAGTCTAGAAAATGATGTTGGTAATGATGTATTAAACATGTTCATAATTCTTACATTTACAGAATTTAGCAGATACCCTTATCCACAATGATTTACAACTGATAGGATCTAACAAGGTGTAAGCCAAGCATCACGGCTTAAGAACCATGTTTAAGGGCTCAACAGTGGACTTGAACCCTTAACCATCCATTATTAACCATTGCCCCTATTTAAAAGGTTTGTCTTCAGTCAGGACCTTTAATAAGAGACTTGTATTCAAGAGAAGCATAAAGTGTTCCAAAGCATGAATTTAAAAAATGTTTTAAAGCTGTGTTATATTAGATCCTTTTGTGACAAATACATAAAGACAGCTTGCAGGAATCAACATTATTCTTTTCAAACTGCAGGATGTTCGATGTGGGTGGCCAGAGGTCAGAGAGGAAGAAATGGATCCACTGTTTTGAGGGTGTGACCTGCATTATCTTTTGCGGAGCTCTGAGTGCTTACGACATGGTGTTGGTAGAGGATGATGAAGTGGTGAGTGTGTTTTCATGCTCCAGATCTCAGGTCAGGGTTTGAGTTAATGCCTCAATTATTACACCGTATTAGCCATGTAAAATTAGCTCTGAACCAGCCCAAAGCAACCTATTTTTGAAGATGATTAAGCTGGGGCTGTTCAGTCCCTCATCGCACTTCAGGCAGTTGTCACTGTTGCACTGGGCATGTGTTCACATACTGGACAAGCCATGCATTTGAAAATGGCTTAGCACTTGTCTCAGAGCCTCATCTATTTCAACTTGCTTTAGGAAGTATAAGGGAAGAAAGGCTTGTTTGCTCACTCATTCCTGCCTCATTACTCAATTTGCAGAACCGCATGCATGAGAGTCTCCATCTCTTCAACAGTATCTGCAACCACAGATTCTTCGCAAAGACCTCAATTGTGCTATTTCTCAACAAGAAAGATCTCTTTGAGCAGAAGATCAAGAAAGTCCACCTCAGCATCTGCTTCCCTGAATATGATGGCAAGTTTAGACTTATGCACCCCTTTTTCCCAAGAGCTGTTGCCAAAGTGCTTGTTTGAAAAACCAGTAAGGCCTCTTTTTAGGAATCTGCCCACATTTCCACTCCTTTAAAGCTGAACCAATGTGCTCAGATGTGAAGCTTCCCAGAACAGGGTACAGATATAGCCACCAAACAAATCTAAGATTATTCTGTTCTAAGTACAATAGCACCATGTACAATGATTAAATACATTTAGCTGCTCAAAGTTTCTCTTTAGAAGTTTAGCTCCTTTTGTTCATTTAAACAAAGTTTCTCTCTTATTAAGTTCATTTAAACTATCAGCAAAAAGGGTCAGACCTAAACCAATACATTGTTGTAGGATATAGCTACATTTCCCCAACAATAATCTTCAAAACTCTGCCTTGTCACATTTTTTTTGGCTGGCAGTCCTTAAAATACTCGAATCCCTCAGTTGAGGTGGTTACAAAATGACGCTGCCAGCGATGTCACCAGTTCTTTGTTCCAGAACAGAAGCATGTTGTCATTCTCTTCTAATGAGGCTTAACCACAATCCTTCAGAAGGCACACAGGCCTTCTGAGTTTTTTTTTCTGTTCACCATAATTAGGCCATAGTTTGAACAAAGCATGGTCCATTGCTCAGGTATAGTCAAGTCTCACAGAACAGCCTTGTTTAAAAGTGCAGTGGCAGCAGCCAGCAGCTAGCAGTGAATAACTGAGTACTTGAGACCTGCACTTTACTGAACAATGCTTTGTCCTCACGTAGGTTCAAACACATATGACGACGCAAGTCAGTACATCAAGAAGCAGTTTGAAGAGTTGAATATGAAGAAAGGCGAAAAGGAAATCTACTCACACATGACGTGTGCCACTGACACAAAGAATGTCGAAATCGTGTTTAATGCAGTGACGGACATCATCATCAAGGAAAACCTCAAGGATTGTGGTCTCTTCTAAAAACACTTTGAAGGTTTGTTCATAAGAGAAAAATAATCTGATATATCAGTTAAAGCAACTCTGTAACGTCTTTCCCATTTCTGCATTTCTAGAACCTTTGTATTCCCCTCTCTAGAAATGATTTCGTCATGGCATCAAGATAAGGCACATGGTCCAGAGTGGTCAGACGCCCATTCCTGCTAAATGGTATGTTCTTACACTGGGCCAGTCAAATTTCTAGGGTCTGTCATTTTGATACTGCTGGTTCAGTCTGGGACTAGATGCATTCCTGTTTTCATGTCAAACCTATAGCACAGCTCACCAGGACATACTGATTTGTCAAGCAAATAAAATGCTAATTTTATTAATAATTTTAACCCAACATGTAGCAGACATCCATGACACAGCTATGACTAGCGGTGTAATTGCTTTGTATCAAGGTTCAGTGGTTAGGATTTCATATGTTAACAGGCAAAAATCCGTCATTTGTGATAACTGATTTTGAAAATTGTTTTTAATGTAATCAGTAGTAGCGGATTGTTTTGTAAATAAGAGAATGAAAGCAAATCTCTACGATACACATCTATATACACTCACCAACCACTGTATTGGGTTCACCCATTCAACTGCTCATTAATGCATATATCTAATCATCCAATCACACGGCAGATACTCAATGCATTTAGGCATATAGACATGGTCAAGGTGATCTGCTGAAGTTCAAACCGAGTATCAGAATTAGCAAGAAATGCGATTTAATTGACTTTGAACTTGGCATGTTTTTTGGTGCTAGAAGGGCTGGTTTGAATATTTCAGAACCTGCTGATATACTGAGATTTTTGTGCACAGCCATCTCTAGGGTTTACAGAGAATGGTCCAAAAGAGAGAAAATATTAAGTGAGCAGTAGCTCTCAGAACATGCCTTGCTGATACCAAAGATTATAGGAGAATCACCAGACTGGTCAGAGCTGATAGAAAGGCAACCATAACTATGAGATAACCACTTATTACAACCAAGGTGTGCATAAATGCATCTCTGATTTCATTACACAATGAACCTTGATGCAGCTGGGCTACAGCATCAGAAGGCCATACCAGGTCTCAACTTCTGCTGTGACATTTGAATTGTAGGGTTAGAATTTGGAGCACATTTGGAGGCCCCTTAATACAACTGACTATTATTTAAACAGAGACTGTGGTGGAATGGGAGATTCACATCAAGAGCATGCATCCAACAAATAAGCAGGTACTGTGTGATGCTATCATGTCAATATGGACCATAATCTCTAAGAAATGTTTCTAGCATCTTGTTGAATCGATGCCACGATGAATTAAGCCAGTTCTGAAGGCAAAAGGGGTCCGACCTGATACTAGCAAGGTGTACCTAATAAAGTGGCTGGTGAGTGTAGACTGGAAGTTAAAATGATTTTCTCAGGTACATATATTCTATTAAGACATTTAGCAGCTGTGTAGAGTATCCATGCCCTCTGGAAAACCATAATGATGGAGTCCACATTATTTCTTTGTTTGGTGAGTGTGGAGCGGTTGTCAATGTGGTTGCCAGGGTCTTCGCATAGGTTGCATGGGAAGGACGTACAACAGTGTGAGCTTCATCAAAGCTATAGGAGGACCCACAGAATACTAAGCCTCTTGCTCTGATAATCAGTTTTGTACTTCCTATGCTTGCATTTCATGTTTCTGTATTACTCATTGTGACAAAAAGGTGTTCGCACCATTCTTTTTGACTACCAATGTACGCATGTGTGAAGTAAATATTACACATCTAAATATGAGAGTTAATAACAAAGTATAGTGTCATGTGATTTGTTTAATGTTTTGACTATAAATGTAGGAACAAGAAATAAAGACATGCAGCAATTTCACTGTTTTTGTGTCATATTAATAAATATTTATTTAAAAATGCTACATGGCTACATGCTGCATAGACACACCTTCAAACTACTGGATTTGATCATTTTTCTCCAGATAATTTGGTTCAACTCTTTTCCAGCCATTCCATAAAATGTTTCAACTAGGTCAAGAAATTGCCCATATCAGAAGCGTGATTATGTGGTGACTGAGCCATTTTTGTGGATTTGTGTCCCCATTCTTTGGAAATTTAGACAGAGGATGGGTAGATAGATACAACCCCAAATTAGAAAAAGTTGTGACGCTATGGAAAAAAGCCAATTTAAAAAAGTGCAGTGTTTCCTATATTTGATTTTATGTCACTGCAGACAGTATGAACCCAAGATATTTCAACTGGTCAACTTCATTTAATTTATTAATATACATACATGCATGCATGCATTTCAGTTCTGCCACACAATCCTAAAAAAATGTGTGATGTGGGCAAATTGGGGCTAGTAATGAGGTACAAAATAAATAAATAAATAAACAAACAATGATGTGATTGTAAACTGGTAATAACTGGAGATTATAAACATATATCGTGGGATGTGTCAGTGGTGGACAGGAGAATGAATACAGAGAAGTGGTAGACCGCTTTGTGGAATGGTATGGACACAATCATCTCCTGTTGAATATGACCAAGACAAAGGAGATGGTTGTGGATTTTAGGAGGACCGGCACTGCACCAAACACTGTATCCATTCGGGGAGAAGAGGTGGAGGTGGTGGAGAGCTACAAATACTTGGGTGTTCACCTTGACAACAGACTGGACTGGAGATGTCACACCGAAGCTGTATACAGAAAGGGACAGAGCAGACTCTACTTCTTGAGGAAGCTTAGGTACTTCAATGTATGCAATAAGATGTTGCATATCTTTTACAAGTCTGTTGTGGAAAGTGCAGTTGTCTTCGCAGCCATCTGCTGGGGAAGCGGAATCAGAGCTAACGACTTAAAGAGGCTGAACAAACTCTTAAAGAAAGCTGGATCTGTGCTTGGAACTACTCTGGAGCCCCTAGAACTGATTGTAGAGAGTAGGATGCTACACAAACTGATCGGAATAATGGACAACACAGCACACCCTTTACACAATCTACTGGACAGACAGAGGAGTGTGTTCAGTAAGAGGTTACTGTAGCTCCACTGTAATAAGGACAGATACAGGAAATCATTCCTGCCCACTGCAATAGCACTATACAATGACTCACTCCTGTCCCGATAGAAGATGAGTTACACATTTGTAACATTATCAGTTTTTGTAAATTTGTAATTCTCTGTTTTTTCTGTATCTGTGTGTTGTTATGTGTATTGCTGCTACAACAAAGAAATTTCCCTTTGGGGGTAAATCAATCCATCAATCCATCCATCCATCCATCAATCAATCAATCAATCAATCCATCCATCCATCCGGCACAAAAGCAGGTATCCTCGAAAGGCTAAATCATTGAGGAGCAGAAATGGGCAGAGGATCTCCAGTTTATCTACAAATGTTCAAGAAAATTATTGAATTTTTTTTAAATAATGTACCTCAAAGAAAGATTGGATGGGATTTGCACGTTTCTTCCTCTACAGTGCATGACATCAGTAAAGATTCCAGGAAATCGGAAAAGGACGAGTATCTCCGATCCCACAGACAGAACTGCATCAAGAACTTGAAGTCTTTCAGTCAATAGCTAACATATCCACACTGGCAAGGGATTACGTTTGCAAACCTTTGTCAAGCCCTACAATACGGAGTTACATTCACAAAGGTTTCTTAAATTTTTAGTGTGCAAAAAAAGAAGCTTTATGTTAACCATGTCCAGAAGTGGCATCAATTTGTCTCAACTCGGAGGCATCTGCAATGGACCATCACAAAACAGAAACGTGTATGGTGGTCAGATGAGTAAGTATTCCAGAACTTTTATTGGAAAAAATAGACTCTGTGCGCTCTTGACGAAAGGCGAAAAAAACATGCAGACTGCAACAACTCCAAAAGCCAGCCATATTATTGGGTTGTGTCAGTGCCCTTCACAAATGGAATTTACACTTCAGCGGTGGCAGCATTAATGTACAAAATTACATCGAGATTATATGAACATATGCTGCCTTCAACATTGTTTCCAGGCACATCCAAGCATTTTTCAACAAGACAGTGAAAAAAACCACATGCTGCACACATTACAGAGGCATTGCTACAGAAGAAGAGGGTACAGGTACTGGTAATATCCCAGTATTTGAATGTCCTCCCCATGTCTGAGTGGGCTTTTCATTCCAAATAAATGCATGTCAGGTGTTTCCAAAGTACTTGTAGTGTTTATGTGCCCCATGATGGATTGGCACCCTGTCTAGGGTTGTTCCTGCCAGGCGATACTACATCACGGCGCAATGCCTTCTGAATAGCAGCCACCATATTTTACAAGATAGCTCTTCAAACACAAATCATCAAAGAAAAGGAAAACATGAATGGACCATGCAAAGAGCAGTTGTAAGATCACTTACCAAGACAAGCTGAACCAGGCAGCAGTGGAGTGCTACTTTGAGGAAATACACTAAGTTAATGATTGATTTTCACATTCTATTTGTACTTCAGAAAGACCATTTGCTGATCCATTCAGTCCTACTATGGCTCATTTTTAACAAAAGGAAAACGGGTGCAGAAACAGACCTTGCCTTCAACTGCTTTTGCCTGAGGTTGGAACGGATGGCTGCCTGTTGGTATGGAAACCGCTGACAACGGGCCTGCTTTGCTTTGCACTCCCAGAGACAGGCCATAACATACTTCCATGTTCAATATTTATGTAAACGTGGAAATAAATCATGAATTAGTTCTGAGTTGAGTAGATGACCTGGGTTGGGGATTACCTGAACTATAGTCCTACAAATAACAAGAAAGGTAGGTTGGGAGTAGTGAAGCCTGGGCTTAGTTTGGCCTGTGAAGTTTGATCCTGGGTGATGGATGTGGATGATGTGTGTGCACTTTTCTGAGTGCATTAATGGCCACGAATAAGATGAAGATGAGAATGATACTATTTCCTCTGAGACAGTCCCTTGGCCTTTTTTTGTAAACTGGAGATGAAATTGTGTTGATAATTTGATGCATGCTGTATAAATGGTAAGGTATGGTAGAAGGTAGGAGGCTACCCGCGTGCATTAATAAAATTATTAATAGAATCTGAGTTACGTGTCTTCTACGTTGTTAAAGGTGAATTTCCACCACTGTGCTTACATATTCGAGCAGCTCAGAAATGATATGGTAAAGCTCTCGAGGCCCACATTCAGTTTACTAATGGAAGGGTGCAGGGCCTGCTGATGATTTCAGAGTCCACAACCAGAAAACCAGGGTTTGCACAAAGGTAGATAATCACCACTTACCCCACACACTTTGTCACCACTCTATGCTCGACATAACTTATTTCCCCAATTCCAACATGACATCACATTTAAAAATTACATTTTATCTTTCACTTGGGCCACATTTTGGTTTGGTTGTTTACTTGCATCAAGGGTGCTTTCCAGGCTAAACACTGTTGTTTCTTCACTGCTTTGGACTAGCTGTTCTATTAGTGTAAATGTAATGACTATTTTGACCTATTTATTACTATTATTCATTTGGTATTAATTCACTTCTATTTATGTCCAGTCCCGTGGTTCCACCTTAGGTGTTTGTGTTTGCGTAGTCAGGCACCTTCAGCAAGAGAGCCATGTGCCACATGCACACAGACGAACTGAAACAGCGGAGCACAAGCTTGTTTTTGTATTCACGTCTCCCTTGTTGATTGCTGAAAAGACTCTTAGTTCAATGGTGTGTCTGATTTGTATCTTTACAGCTCCTTTTAAATATCTGTCATTTTATTTTAAAATTACCTGCTGCCAGTACATGAAGGTTACACTGCAACTTTCCTTCGTTTACGTGTTGTATTTGCACAACATTATAAATGTGAACTTTAAGCATATGTAGTACAGCATTCCAATAACCAATATATACACATACAGTCGTATGAAAAAGTTTGGGCACCCCTGATAATTTTCATGATTTTAGTTTATAAATCATTGGTTGTTCAGATCAGCAACTTGAGTTAAATATATCATACAGCAGATGAACACAGTGATATTTGAGAAGTGAAATGAAGTTTATAGGATTTACAGAAAGTGTGCAGTAATTATTCAAACAAAATTAGGCAGGTGCAAAATTTGGGCACCCCAACAGAAAAATTACATCAATATTTAGTAGATCCTCCTTTTGTAGAAATAACAGTCGCTAAACGCTTCCTACAGCTTCCAGTCTGGATTCTGGTTGAAGGTGCTTTGGACATTCTTCTTTAGAAACATCTCCAGTTTCAGTCAGGTTTTGATGGTTTCCGAGCATGGACAGCCCACATTTTTCAGTAATATTCATGTCTGGGGACTGAGATGGCAATTCCAGAACGTTGTACTGGTTCCTCTGCAATGGAATGCCTTAGTAGGATTTTGAGCAGGGTTTGGGGTCGTTGGCCTCGGTGCAACTTTGTGGTCACTGATTCATGAACATTGTTCTCAAGAATCTGGAGATATTAAAACTGGAATCCATGCGACCCTCCAACTTTAAAACAAGATTCCTAGTACCTGCACTGGCCCCACAGTCCCACAGCATGATGGAACCACCGCCACACCTAATTTACTGTGGGTAGCAAGTGTTTGTCTTGGGAATGCTGTGTTCTTTTTCCACTCCTTGTTATGTCCAAAATAACTCAATTTTAGTTTCACCAGTACCACAGCACTTTATTCCAAAATGAAGCTGGATTGTCCAAATGTGCTGTAGCACACCTCAAGTGACTCAAGTGTTTTGTGGCGTGTCTGCAGAAAAAGGCTTCTCTCCCTTTCTGCAATTACTCTCCCATACAGCCTCTCCTTGTGCAAAGTGCGCTGTATAGTTTTGAACGATGAACGTGACACCATCTGCAGCAAGATGAGGTTGTAGGTCTTTGGAGGTGGTCTGTGGCTTGACTAGGAACTGTTCTCGCACCATCCTTCGCCTCTGCCTATCTGAGATTTTTCTTGGTCTGCCACTTCGGGAGTTCTTTAACTAGAACAGTGTCTGTGGTCTTCCATTGCCTCACTATGTTCCTCACAGTGGAAACTGACAAGCTGAAATCTCTGAGAGAGCTTTTTTCCCTTTCCCTGAACCATGATGTTGAACAACCTTGTTTTCAGGCCATTTGAGATTGTTTTGAGGCTCCCCATGTTGCCCACTCTTCAGAGAAGATGCAAAGAGGAGAAGAAAAACTTCCAATTGGCCACCTTAACACTTTCTCATAGTTTGGATTCACTTGTGTATGTAGATCAAGGGTCAATGAGCTACACAAACAAATTCTGAGTTCCAATAATAGTGCTAAAGGTATTCAAATGACAAGGGTGCCCAAATTTATGCACACCTGCCTAATTTTGTTTGAATAATTACTGCACACTTTCTGTAAAACCTATAAACTTAATTTCACTTCTCAAATATCACGGTGTTCATCTGCTATATGATATATTTACCTGAAATTGCTGAGCTGGACAACCAATGATTTATAAAGAAAAATCATGAAAATTATCAGGGGTGCCCAAACTTTTTCATACGACTGTATATATTCAAAAAAATTAGTCAGCTTAAGTGTTAAAGGTGGGAGAAACTTCAGGCTCCTGAAGACGGAGTTACACGAAGATGATTGTGCTATAAATACCTGCGTGTGCGATGGGATTCAAACATTTAGAAGAGGTGGTACAATGAAGTGAATGTCTCGTTTGACGTGTGCAAAATGGGTCGCAAGCAGATGTTAATGACTGGCAAACAGGAGTGATTGCACTTGGGCGTGCCAAAGCCCGTAGTGTGAAGGAAGTAGCTCAATTTACAGGTGTATCAAAGCATACAGCCATACGGGTCTACCGTCAGTGGCAAAAATAACATTCAACAGAAAATATCTCTCAGAATTAGTGTAGGTATTACACACTATTAAGTACATTTCATTCACAGGTGTGGTTTTCCATCATTTACTATCTTAACACATGGAATGCCACATACGAATAGTGCTGCAGAAGTCCTGTGACTGCTGTGAAAAGGGAAAAGACCATGTGCTCAACTGCCATGTTTTGGGCTAAATACCTATAACAGCAGTCTCTGTCACCTTGTCAGGGCAAGAGCCACCTTAATTTTGGCTATGAAAAATTCAACGAGAAGAATACCCCTAGACTTTGTGAGAGAGGGGGTGAAAACCTTGACATGGCTATGACAATAAACCTAGAAATTTGCAGTACTCTTCGAGAAACCAGCAGCTGTGTTCTTCACACCTGTAGTTGTGGATAAACTATAAATCAATATCAACTTTGTGTGAGAATTCATCAAGTATGGAAAAATACGTGAGAATCTCCAACTCGGGGCCCTGCTTTGACCAGATTCTGTCAAGAGGAAGGTCAAATCAGTCTGAGGAGACCACAGTACGCAGAGCTGTAGCACCCTACTGGGATACAGAAGAAGTTTTAAAAAGTAACAGTTCAAGTAACAGTCCAAGACACATCAAGCACATCGTAAAGTTGAGAACATGTACGGGCATAAGCCATTAGTAAAATAGCCAAAGTCTAACAGCAAGGAGTGGGAAAGCCATCAATGCAGACATAAGCCTGATCTTTCTGATCTTTTCTGCAGAGCAAAAAACGTAAGAAAACGATGTAAAACAAAGGAAAATAATAATAATTAGTCCACCTTCAAATAATTTTGTCAAATAAAACTTTGTAATATAGAAGACTATCTTTGCCAGTGTGTTGGCACACAGAACGTAAGGCATCTGAAACAACCTTTACCATTGTATGTCAATCCAAAAGGCTGGCATAGCAGGCTTCTCAGGATGGCTTGAGCACACCTGCATTATACGGCATCAGGTCCAAACTGCTACGAAAGAAAGACATTATCTGCAGTCTTGATAATATACCTGACCAACGCCCTTCATTCCCTATTGTGAACTGCATTTGAATTCTTTCAAGTGTTTACAACAGTAACAACACTGACAAGATACTCATTCCAAGATCTGCAATTTTGTAGCACTACATCAGATGTCACCACATATTGGCAAACACTACAAGTAACAAACACCGGACTTCACTGTGGCAGTGGAGCTCATTATCAGTCTTGGATTCCACGATGCTCAAATACTGTCAACTGCACTGGAACAGTGAATTTGAATTGCCAATTGCACAAAGCAGAAATGTGTTCATTTTTGCATACTACAAATGGGGGAAATTTAAAGATTACACAATATTTACACAAAACACGCAAATTTTTTAAATGTATTTTTATTAAAGGAATATCAAAACAAACTGATTACTATGCATTCTAATCTGATCTATAGAATCAACAAGTTTATGTACTTCAGGAAATCTTGCTTTAAACAAATGTTAAATGGCTTTATTCAGCTTTTGGGTTTGCTAGGTTTCAATACTGGAGTATTTCCTACACGACGCCATAAAAGATGTCTAGAACTCCCATGAACTTTCATACTGAACAGTTATAAGCCATCAAGAAGCAGAACAGTACCATGAAGAAGGCAAAATGGTAGTCCCAATTTTAAAAAATAGCATCAATCAATTACTATCATACATCTACTCTCCATGAATCAGACATGCAAAAACAGTCAAGATAATATGCTATGAAAAGTGAAATATCTGAACTGTTAAAAAAGCAAATAAATGTCATATTTATTGTGAGCACCCTTTGTTTTTACAAATGCATTCATTATCTGTAGATACGCTGTGGAATTTTATAAGAAATTTGTCTGGGAAGCTTGTTCCAGCATGTTGATGATTTGAAACAAACATCCAGCAATCACAGTTCTTCTGTGTACCATGTGTCATACTTATATTTATTAATTACACTTTGTAGAGCTATACCTACAAAGGAAGCAAGTCATAATCGGAACACGGTTAGTTAATATTAAGTTTCTCTAAAGAAAAGAATTTGCTCTATTCAACTGACACTCCAATAAAATAAAAAAATATCTAGGAGATTCATTCTATACAATTTTTAGGCTAATACAAATCTCTACACTGTGTTACTGGGTTGAGATATAAAGCAAAAAGTGTGTTTCTAATAATTAGTGAGCCAATATGAAAAAAATAAGAAACACTACGGGTCATATTTTCAAAGACGAGTAATTAGCCTCTTACACACTGTGTATGAATTTCCAGTGAAGCAAAAGCAACCTACAGGTTTAACTGGATAACATGGTGGAACAAAGTAGCATATAATTTTCATTTGAATGTTTTGCAAAATAAAACAAAATCCACAGGATTAATGAAGCACATTTAACAGTCCCACATAAAAAGATATTACAGAAGAATCTCTTGAGTTCTATAAAATTATGGATTTTAGATTCAGCCCAAAAACTTACATTATTTACAGCTCAATTTATAAGCTATATGTGAAAAATAATACCGTTAAAATGGGTCATGTCTGTTTGATGACATTGACAACAAAAAAGTGCTACTTTTGTCTGTCACTCTTAAAAGCACAGATTACCAGTGCAACCTTGTGCCAATTTAGATCATTCTGGAACATGTATTTCTCTATAAAAGGTAAAGATCTATGTAAAAGCAAATGCATGGCTATTTACATATATTCAAAACATCAGCTATATGTAGAAAACCCAGGCTGTGAAATACAGGAATTCACTTTCAGAATATCAAGAACGTAAATTTAATTTCCATGCAAGAAAGTCTACAACATTTATCACAAGTCACCTCATTAAAGTCCCGTTACCATGCTGTCTTGCATTATTAATAGACAATCGTAGTGAATACTAGTTAAATGCAGACAGGCATATATATATATATAGTGGTCCACAGTTAGAAAATAATAAACAGAAGTTGGCTACCATTTCATTTGTGCTTATTACTACAATTTATGGCAACTTGTGCCTGAAAACTAAAGCTACAGGTGCGATGACAGAAAATGTTCACTGCCAGTACCTTATTGTTTTTTCACTGCTTATGTGAAAAATTGAAGATTCTAAATATCAATAAGTTATCTATGGTATTAATACAAATCTGCTCTCCAGGTCACATTGATTTTGCAGATGGAAGATTCTTCTGTTTCGGCAAAACAGCTGATGCACCTCGAGTGTTTGGTCAGTGTGTGCATAGTAAAATACTTAAAATACTGTAACCAAATGGAATCATTTCAAAACATCTAAAGCTGACTATTTTCATGAAAGACATAAATCATTTATCCTCGTTGTCCTCTCTAGAAAGCATCAGAAGAAAGAAAGTAAAGAAAACACTTTTCCAAAATGCACAGTAAGAACTACGGTGTACACTCAGCATGGTAGCAGCAGTGTGTGTCTGGTCGTCCTCCCCCACTGACTGGAGTCCACTACAGGCAGTGACAGTGAGATCCGTCCCATGAGCCATTGCTCATGTTAATCCCTCTACATTCAGTGACTGAAATGAGGACAGGAGAGACTGTTATTTTAATTCTGTGATGAAGAGTCTAAGTATAGCCTGTGCTATACTGAAGCTAGACTGAAACTAAAGATGGTATAGAGGTTCATTTATACCAACAAAGCTTTAGACATGTTTATTAACAGTTAATGTAGGATATCATTACAAAACTCATTGACTTTGTTCACTCTGTAGCCTAAAAAGCAGCGCAAATCCAAGATTTTTTCTATTATTTGATCATGTACACAGTGCCTCTTAATGCATGTTTGGTTGTGCGTTTGAGTTTTTATGCCATGGCTACACATCAGTATTTATCGAGGAAGAAAGGTATCCTTTGTTAGAATTGTTTGTTCAGGTGAAGTCTGTCTATATATATGTGGTTGTAGTCCAGTGTTTGTGAGGTACAGCACTCTAGTACATGAGTGCTGTTGGGACTGAATAAAACTTTATACAGTGGGGCAAAAAAGTATTTAGTCAGACACTGATTGTGCAAGTTCTCCTACTTAGAAAGATGAGAGAGGTCTGTAATTTTCATCATAGGTACACTTCAACTATGAGAGACAAAATAAGGAAAAGAAATCCAGGAAATCACATTGTAGGATTTTTAAAGCATTTAATTGTAAATCATGGTGGAAAATAAGTATTTGGTCACCCACAAACAAGCAAGATTTCTGGCTCTCACAGATCTGGTATTGGTCACCCACCAACACAACTTCGGCTCTTTCACAGATCTGTAAATTCTTTAAGAAGCTCCTCTTCTGTCCTCCACTCTTTACTGTATTAATGGCACCTGTTTGATGGTCGTCATCTATAAAGACACCTGTCCCACGAGCGTCAAACGGTCGAGCTCCAAACTCAACCATGGTCAAGACCAAAGAGCTGTCGAAGGACACCAGGAAGAAAATTGTAGACCTGCACCAGGCTGGGAAGAGTGAATCTACAATAGGCAAGCAGGCTGGTGTGAATAAATCAACTGTGGAAGCAACTGTAAGAAAATAGAAGAGATGAAAGACCATTGATAATCTCCCTCGATCTGGGGCTCCACACAAGATCTCATCCTGTGGGGTCAAAATGATCATGAGAACGGTGAGCAAAAATCCCAGAACTACACGGAGGGACCTGATGAATGACCTGCAGAGAGCTGAGACCAAAGTAACAAAGGCTACCATCAGTAACACACTACGCCGAGGGGGGACTCAGATCCTGCAGTGCCAGGCGTGTCCCCCTGCTTAAGCCAGTACATGTCCAGGACCATCTGAAGTTTGGCAGAGAGCATATGGATGATCGGGGGAATATTATGTGGTCAGATGAAACCAAAATAGAACTTCTTGGTAAAAATTCAACACTTTAAAAATCTTTAAAAATCGTACAATGTGATTTCCTGGAATTTTTTGCTCATTTTGTCTGTCATAGTTTAGTGTACCTATCAGTGGCTGACTAAATACTTTTTTGCCCCACTGTATGTATGAATGTAATGATGATTATATGCAGGTTATTACAATATTAGAGCAAAAGGATAAGTTTATTGGGCAATAAATCTGGTGACTGGGCAGGCCAAGGAAGTGTTGCAATCTTACAGAGACATTCTTGAGAGGATGTCCCTGAGTTGTTAGTGTCCCTTGTATCACTACTAAGGGTGACTGATTGTCGTAGGCAATGGCTCATCAGATCATCCCACCAGAAGTTGGGGCAGTGTGTGCAAAGGCTTGAAGCGCTCACCATGAAGCCT
The DNA here is from genome assembly GCA_025084515.1 of Ancistrus triradiatus. NCBI lineage: Eukaryota > Metazoa > Chordata > Actinopteri > Siluriformes > Loricariidae > Ancistrus > Ancistrus triradiatus. The sequence continues at coordinate 59,201 of JAJAGP010002719.1, forward strand.
CCATGCTCAGAACTAATATTTTACTAATTTCTCAAAGTTTTAAACAGGCCATATTGACAATACTGAAGACATATTCTTCACATTCAGTTGTTCAGAATTAATCTCTCCATTTAGAAAACCCACGCTTGTTCTCTCTCAATTGGAAATTCTTCCTACAATTGGAAATCATTCTTACTCCCTTGATTTTTTACAATGAGGGCAGTTTTGAGAGCACAGCCTGCATAATGTAATGTAATAAGAGCTGTAATGCCTATATTCATATTTAATCTAAACAGATTTGGAGGTGGAGGACATGTTATGAACAAAACAAATGACTGAGTTCAACTTATAGTTTAAAGTTTTATAATAACATAGTAACCAACACTGGTCTGGTAAGAACATATCTGGATAGCCCATTTGCAGCATTTTGGGAAAATTCCTCAAAGCCCTCTTAATTTCAATGATGTCTGCAAAATACTGGACTTCGTGACTGATTTTTGCATATTGGGTGTGTACTACAGTGCGTGTTTGTCTCCTCTTCCCACCTCTTTTATGTACAGGGTACTGCCTAGCAAATGTTTCTTGCTGCATGTAAGTGCAAGTACCTAAATGATAAAAAGAAAATGGTATCTGTTGTTTCACAGCATGTTTCTTCCGACGCATTATGTTTCAAATTTAGAAAGCTCAGGTTACTCACTGATAGAAGGGAAGTGGAGGGTATAGGTAGAGACAAACATCTACTCAGAACAACACTGACTGCCATCACGCTATACTTAATCTTACTCGGCCATAAATTTTCTGGGTTAAGGTTTATTCGGATCTGCATTTGTTACGAGTTAGCGGTTTGGATAGAACCATATGTTACAACAGTACTTATGAAAGTGAGCTTAGATAATACTACTGTATTGTAATTTAAATAGTTGTACCAATTATTTGGGTGTAACAAAAACACTGGTGGGAGTACCGTACCTTGGCACAGAAGCTCGGTGCTTCAGTAGAGTCCACACTCAATCAGATTGTTCTTAATGATGACATCGGTGACTGCATCAAATACAAACTGCACGTTCTTGGTGTCAGTAGCGCAGGTAAAATGTGTGTATATCTCCTTGGTTTCCTTACGCCTGTTCAGATCCTCAAACTGGCACTGGATGTAGGCTGCAGCCTCTTCATATGTATTAGAACCTGCAACACATACCAATCAGCATCATTATAAGAAATAACGCAAGATTAAGCAGGAGAAAATTTTCATTTCTAAGAACTATGGGCAGTGGTGGTAATACTTGTGCGCAAAGACTGTCATCTCAGCTTTGGCAAAGGATCACACCAAACGTCAGACTGAAGCATCATAATAGATCAGGCCCAGGTTAGTTTGACTTTCCAGACTTATTAATAAATATTCCAACCACAGCTCCACTTATGAGATAAATGTAGGCCTGTCACAATCACAACATTTTAGCTGACCATTAGTTGTCACGTACATAATTGCGATTAACGATTTAATTGTCTAACTAAAGAAGTACAAGCCTAAAGTGACTGTGTGTGCACCCAAACACTCACAAATGCCAACAAGCATGTCAAAAGTGAAAATATCAGCATACAAGCTCATTCTGCAAGCATACACGCCAAAAATATAGAATTAACTACACATCAAACACTCCAACATTCATCTGCGCTGCCCTCTACACGTTAGTTAGAAGTTCAAACCCCATTACGTCTCAATGAATGCATTTACTGCTTTCTTTTCTTCAAATTTACTTACATCAACCCAGTACACCCAATTCCAAGTTATGCTTGTTGCAGAAATCTGTGGAAAATGACTGTATTCATACATTGTGATCATTTCAATTAATTGTGATCATCTTAAGTAACGGCGATTAGAAGATTATGTAATAACTGTGACAACCATGGATAAATACAGCAAGAAAAGTTGAGTAGTACTCGAAATCATGATACATTTAAAACACAGCCAAATGTTCTTAGTCAAGTAAGAAGTCCTCTGCCGGAATTATCTGCGACTCTTCATTGTCTTGACAGCATTTTTAAAAATACACCCAGGAGAGATAAACCATAATAAATCTCCGATGTTTACAAGGACAAAGTGATCCTGAACGATCCCCTCAGAGAGACATTCTAGGATGAAGTATGACAACTCACAGAGACATTTTTCCACAGCACAATGAACCCTCAGAATCGACCCTTTAACAGTACATCGTTAGAACACGACTGTAGATATTTCCCCACTTACTTCTTCCTATATTTTGGCTTAACAGGTGAAAAATGAGGGGAAGCAACTGGGTCAGAATGGTTAGTCCAAGACAAGGAGGGTTGTGTGTATTTCACTGTCCACCCGATTTTATGTTAATGTTTAGTTAGACTACAGATTTTGGTACTAATTCTGAATCAGCAAACTCCATCTGTCATTATAGCTCTAAAGAAAAAAGGCAGTTCAGGCAGTTATTTATTTGCATTAAAAATGAAATGTGTATAAAAAAAAGTTTATTCTCAATTATAGTCTCCTATATCGTACTGAGGTAAATGGCTGCTTCGCTGAAGCATGTTCATACAAATGTGGAAATGTTTTTAATGCCAAAAATCACAAATTATCCATCATCTGGTAAGGATCATTATTTTAGAATAATAAGCAATGAAGACTTAAGTAGATTTTTTTGTTATATTTTATAGCCTGCAAGTTAGAACAATTTAACAGCCTTATTTTAAAGATGTTCCTTAGAAACATGTATCTTTCGAGATTTTTGCATTATGACCAGTCAGGCCTCTACTGTCTAATTCAAACTTATTATTTCTGAGTAATTAATTAAAAAAATAGTATTTGCATAAACAAATAACTACACTTCAATCTTCTCATGTCATTTCATGACAAAAAGGTGCTTCTATCAATAATGACCTGCATTTTCATGGAATGTGTTAACCATTTAAATAGAATTGACAAAAATTCTCTGGACATGCACAGTAGCGTTCCCAATGTTAATGGCTAATGCAAGAGGAATAAGAGATGCCTATATAAATTACACAGATGGGTGAGTCTACACAATTTGCGCATTGTTGCCACTTTGAACAGCTTTCCTTGTTCACAGAAAAATATTATGAACATCGACAGAGTGATCTCACATTCACAAATCATACCATAATCGTATCACATATCTGTCGTGCAAATTGTGATTTAAACTATTAGCATTTCTTGTAGGATTTAGACCTGCTTCATAAATGATAGGAAAGCCCATAATTTGCATGTATAACCATTTTTATGGACACAAGCTCACTTGTTAGTGAAAGTTAATTATGCATATAATTGTTTATACATATTCATATATGACTGTTTAATTAAAAAGATAGATTTAATTTGCATTTAGTTATTAAACTGGGGCTTTTTCTTTTAATATTTGGCATGCTCTCTTCCAGATCCAAACACAACACAGTTATAAAGAGCAATCTGCACAAACAGAAACAACATTTTGCATTTTCCTTACGTGTTGTAAGTTTGAACAACAATCCTAATCTAATGCAACACACCCACCAACGTTGTGCAACATAATAGACTGCTTAGTAAATCAGGGCCTAAAAACTTATGGCCTGAAAGGAAATACGCTTTTAGTCTAGGAAGGCACCATTCTTGAAAATGCGGTACAGTTTGCAGTACACCATAGGGCTCTGTGCTTGGCCCAATTAAATTTTCATTATACAAGTTACCAAAAGTGCATATTATTGAAAGGAAAATCATGAGCCTTCACAGATATGCAGATCATCTCTGCACACTGTGTTTCGCTGTACTCTTTGCTCTTATTGTATGTGCTCTTACTGTACGTGTCAAACTGAGGAGTATTAGTCTCCTGTCTAAGAGATAATGAATACATAATACCGTATTTTTCGGACCATAAGGCGCACTTAAAATCCTTTAACTTTCTCAAAAATCGACAGTGCGCCTTAAAATGAGGTGCGTCTAATGTATGAATTCATTCTGATTGTGCTATCTGATCTAGAACCGATTGTAGATGGTACATGGCGCTCATAAATCTGTCAAAATGTTTTAGCATGGCCTTGGTAAGTTACGAAGCTTACGGCAACCGTAGTGCGCAGCATCGCGGAGTAATACGGTATGTGCTTCACCATTACGGTGTGTGCATTCATTCATTCATTCTCGAAGTGGATTTTCAAACACACCGCTATCGGTCACGCAGTACAACATTGGACATAGAGCAGCTGCGAGAGAATTCAACATTAACGAATCAATGATACGGAAGTGGAGGAAGCAAGAAGACGCCCTGCGCCAGGTAAAGACCAAACTGAGCTTCCGAGGGAACTTAAGAGTTTTGTTTCATTTAATGCGCCTTATAACCCGGTGCGCTTTATGTATGAAAATAGATCCGTTAGCAGTCGATCATTGATATCGCGCCTTATAAAAGTAGATCCTCACTACTGGCAAGCACAGGGAACAACATTTACTAGCAGCAAACTGGCTGTACAAACAAAGGACAATTTCATCAACCTGGGTGCAAAATCGGATTAAAAATTATTTAAATCAAATAAAACATATTTTCCTCTTTTAAGAATCATAGCTTTGTTAGACAGTTCCTCACACTGCACCAATGCTGAGAACATGGCCCACATGCTTTGTTTATTCACACCTAGACTACAGTAATGCATTGTTTACTGGATTACCAAAAGCCACAACAGAGCTACTGTTCAGAGTGTCGCAGCCAAAGTGACAAGAAATAAGAAATAGAGAACACACACTTCCAGTCAAAGAGAACTGCTCAGACGCAAATATGTTTTCAGTTTACCAAGTGTTTAAAGGCATTACCCACTCTAATCTTAAAGGAGGAAACTCACAGTACAGCTCACTGTTGGACAGTTGTTGAGTGGTTATTAATGTTGGTATATGGGTCTTTGTATAGGTTGAATATTCAGTGTACGCTTAATAGCAATAAGCATAGGGAGCAGTGCTTATAAAGACTCCAAAATTAAAGCTGAAGGTATAGCTGTTATGTAGTATTAAGCAGGTGATAAGAAAAATAAGTGGCAAACTGGGTCGCAAGTCATGAATAAGCTCAGAAGATCATGGGACTATTACTGTGTACGCAGGAGTTATTTTGGAATTTTATTTATTTGGGTTTTTTTTTTTTTACATTTTGTCCCTGGTGCTGCCTTCTGGCCAGTTCAGGCATCAACACAAGCAGAATTAGCTGTTTCCGAGGGAGGTGAGGTTATATGGGAGTATAATCCCCTGCGGCTACAACAGTAAACTGGTGACGGACTGGCACCACGTTTAGGCCACATGCTCGTCTGTGCCGTGTGATTTCCAGTGATATGCTCTGGAGCCTCACACACCCATGAACAGGATAAGTGTTAAAATGTGGAGGGGAAAAACCATACAGTTGTGTAAAATGAGTCTAATGAAGGGTGTCACAGAGTGGCGAGAATGAAATATCGCATTTGGAATAGCAGAAATGCACCAGTCAAGGAAAGGTCCCTAAATTGAGCACACAGCCGACAGCTAAATCATTGGCTCTTAATCCCACCAGAAACTTGAAAGATTATTCAACCTTTCTATCACAAATGGAATCAAAAACATTGGTGTAATGATTACATGACAGGACTGAAGCTGTTAAAGTGAGGAGAGGTTTTAGAAAACACAGTGGTACCTTGGTTCCTCCGACCTCGTCGAATTTCGGTTCTCGACGCATTTTGACTACAAAAACAAGTCTCGTCGTTTGCTTGGTACTTGTACGAGTCGAGCCCTGCAACTCGTTTCAGCCAAAGCTTGATTCACAATTCATAATTCAGGTTCACAACAGCCCTCAATGAGGATCTCTGCTATTTTTTATTGTGTTTTTCTTTATTTTTACATCTGCAGTACTGTATTCTTAATGCAAATAAGATTTGGCTAACTCTAGGTTAACGTAAGTGTTTTAAACATTAACTTACTTATCATTACTAGTGGTGATGAACGATATATCGGCAGCCGATATATTATTGGCCGATATATGGATTTTCTTCAGTTATCGGCATCGGTCCGATATTAGAATTTAAGCCGATATTATAACCGGTATTTATTATATATTTACATATGAATATTTCTTTGATTTTTCTTTTAGCTGTTACTCAAAACGAAATATCTGATGTTGACTGTATAGTTGTATGCAGTTATACTCTTTCTTGGAGCTCTCAGTCATAAGCTTTTTTATACACTTAACTGTTCTTGTTGCTGCCGGTACCAATTCAAGACTTAAAAAAAAGTATTTAAAAAATAAACTGGAATTAAACCATTTATCCTTTGAGTGAACTGCACCTTGTGTTTACAGTAATCATCATGTCTGAATGAACTGTTTGCATTGTTCATTATTATGTTATTGCTGAAATTATTCACTATTTGAAATGCAGAAAGGTTTTTATTATCGGTATCGGCCACAATAATGCACTAAAAATCGGTTATCGTATCGGCCCAAGAAATTCAATATCGGTGCATCCTTAATTACTAGGATCCTTTCCATATCTGCACTATGATACAGTATAGACCGCTCTACCAAACCACTCAAACTCCTCAGTTCATGACAGTTAACTTGTGATGGATTTGTCAGATTTGCCTTATACAGTGTGGATTTTCCGGGCATCTAGAACGGATTAATTACATTTATTTTATTCCTTAGGGGAAAGATTTGCTCGGTACTCGACGCTTAGGCTTATGGAATGAACTAACAAAAACTGAGGTAACCACTGTATAGAAAGAAGTGACCCTTGCGGTAAATTACTTTCTCATGGAACATAGCTAAACGTTACAAATGCTTACAACCCTGTCCCTCACTTCCAAAAGGTCTGTCCAACCCACAAAGTCAAAAGGTAGGAAGGCAAGGAAGTCTCTTCTTACCACAGTATTCAGGGTAGCAGATAGTAAGAGAACTTCTCTTGATCTTTTCTTCAAACAGGTCTTTCTTATTGAGGAAGAGGATGATCGAGGTGTCTGTGAACCACTTATTGTTGCAGATGCTGTCAAACAGCTTCATGCTCTCATGCATACGGTTCTGCAGGCACACAGATACAGTACGTAAGGATTAACAAGTGAGGCTTTCAAATCTTCTACAAACCCTGCATGAAGTCACCCCTATATTACAAGATGTGTTGCCATGTTTCTCGGTGAAGTGTGGCATTTGAAATATCCACTAAAATGTACAGTGGTGCTTGAAAGTTTGTGAAACCCTTTAGATTTTTCTATATTTCTGCCATAAAATCTGACCAAAACATCATCAGATTTTCAAACAAGTCCTAAAAGTGAGGTAAAGGAGAAACCCATTAAAACAAATGAGACTAAAAAACATTGTAATTGGTCATTATTCATTGAGGAAATGATCTGTATTACATATTGTGAGTGGCAAAAGATGTGAAACCATTGCTTCCAGTACTGGTGTGACCCTCCTGGTAGCAATAACTGCAAACTAAACGTTTCGTAAAGTGTTGATCAGTCCTGACACACCAAGCTTGAGGAATTTTAGCCCATCCTCCATACAGAACAGCTTCAACTCTGTGGTGGTTTCCTCAACATTAACTGCTCACTTCAGGTCCTTCCACAACATTTCAATTGGATGAAGGTCAGGACTTTGACTTGGTCATTCCAAAACATTAACTTTATTCTTCTTTAACCATTCTTTGGTAGAACGGCTTGTGTGCTTAGGGCCGTTGTCTTGCTGCATGACCCACCTTCTCTTAAAATTCAGTTCATGGACAGATGTCCTGAGATTTTCCTTTCGAATTCTCTGACATCATTCAAAATTCAATGATGGCAAGTCATCCTGTGCCAGATGCAAACAGGCCCAAACCATGATACTACCACCACTGGTGTTGGGAAGAGCAGACTTTGATAAATCCCTGTTCTTTAAATAAAACAGGGTGCCCACTCACACCTGATTGTCATCCCATTGATTGAAAACACCTGACTGTAATTTCACCTTCAAATTCACTGCTAATCATAGAGGTTCACAAACTTTTGCCACTCACTAATATGTAATATTGGATCATTTTCCTCAATAAATAAAAGACCAAGTATAATACTTGTCTCATTTGTTTAAATGGGTTCTCTTTATCTACTTTTAGGACTTGTGTGAAAATCTGATGTTGTTTTAGGTCATATTTAAGCAGAAATATAGGACATTCTAAGGTTTCACAAACTTAAGCACCACAGTATATATACATAACATACCAACAAACACACATTCTAACTATTGTATTACATATATATGCCTACACTCATGGTCACTTTATTTGGTACATCCCCTTGTTTGTACACTCACTGTCCATTTGATCAGTTTTACTTACCTTATAGCTGCACTACAATGTAACCATCTGTTTCTCTATATACTTTGTTAGTCCCCTTTGCTCTGTTATCTAATGGTAATGGACCCCCACAGGACCACTACAGATCATTTATTATTTGGGTGGTGGATCATTCTCAGCACTGCACTGACACTGGCATAGTGGTGGCATGTTAGTGTGTTTTGCTGGTACGAGTGGATCAGAAACAGCAACGATGTTGGGGTTTTAACACTGTGTTCATTCATTGTGCACTCAATTAAACACATGTACCTTACTGTTCCACCTTGTAGATGTGAAGTCAGAGACAGTAGGTCATCTGTTGCTGCACATTCTGTGTTAGTCATCCTCTAATCCTTCATCAGTGCTCAGAGGATGCTGCCTACAGGATGCTGGTGGCTGGATATTTTTGGTTGGGGGTCATGTTTTCAGTCCAGCAGTGACATTTGTGTGTTTAAAACCTCCAGCAGCACTGCGGTGTCTGACCCACTCATATCAGTGCAAAATACACTAACACACCACCACCACCACCACAGTGTCCCTGCAGTACTGAGAATGGTCCTGTTTTAGAACTACTACATAGTCAAATGGACTATGAGTATAGAAACAAGGAGGTGTACCTAATAAAGTGATCGGTCAGTGCATATGCATAATGAACTAGACAGCATACATGTGCTCTTAGCACAAACACATGCACGCATAGTCAAAACAACCACATTGGAATATTAGTAATGAAAACAATCTGCTTTATCTTACAATGTCTGATTCAAATAAAAAAAACAAGAAAATAAACATCCAGAAAGAAAATTTGTTAAACATTAGCTGTTCATGAGTTCAAGTCTGTGCAAGAAATAATTCCCACATTTTTTTAACATAATTTACACAATTTAAATACACATACTTTAAATTCTGTAATGGACACTGATTAACGCCTATGGAATAAAAAAAAGTGTACCTGCACATTAAAAGCACGTAAAACAGTTTTTAAAATATGTTAGAATCATGACACCCACAGCTCATTATGTCAGGAAAATACTGTATACTACACTTGTTCCAAGTCTCACAGATGATCTGTTTCTACCCAAACTGCAAACCATTGAATGAAGATGCAACGGTGGTACAGTTGCTTAGGTACAGGATTACCCACTAGAAAGTTGGAAATTACCAGCATTTCCAAGCTGCCACTCTTAGACCTTTTGGGGATGAGCCCTAACTCTCAGCTGCTTGGCTTGTATCCATTTTGACAAATATAAAGCACTTCTGCTCAATGTGGTAAATGTAAGAACGAGACTAAAGTGAGAGCTTCGATCATGTGTGGAACACGGTTTGAAGGAAGCAGACGCACCATCTCTTCATCCTCGGCCAGCACCAAGTCATAATCACTCAGCGCCACACAGAAGATGATGGCTGTGACGCCCTCAAAGCAGTGAATCCATTTCTTCCTCTCAGAGCGCTGGCCACCCACATCAAACATCCTGTTCACAGACACACACAGGTCACATACATACAACATTCACGCAAAACATCAGAGAGGTAAAGCTTGTGTGACCAAAGAAAGGTTTGAGTTATAAAGCATTACTAACTTGAAATAGAGCTCTTTGAAGGTGAAGTGAGTCTCCACAATGCCTGTGGTTTTGACACGAGTCCTCAGAACATCTTGCTGTGTGGGCATGTAGCCCTGCTGGGATATTCTCTCCAGATCATTCAGATAACTATGAGAGATGGAAAAAACACTATCATAACCAATTCAGTTAACTTTTCTAAAGCTGTTTCAAAGTACTGTATCTAAACAAACAGTTACGTCTAGTCCCCAGACTTGAGTTGACTGTGGTAAAGAAAAACTCCCTGAGGCCCATATGGAAGAAAACTCAAGAGGAACCACGCCCAAAAGAGAAACCCATACTCTTTTGATGACAGCAGGAGACAGAATTAATCTCTTAAAGGAATCATTGTCTAGCCAAATATTGTATATGAGAATTCAAGCCATAACAGTAACGTTGTCAGTAATATTTGTGTAACAGTCAATTACAAATAGCACAGTAATCCTATAAATAGAAATCTCTGGATACCTGAGAACTTGCAATTGAATTGTCCGTTTTGGCAAGAGTATACAATACGTTTTAAAACTCTTAACAGATATACTACATTTAGTAGTGTAGTACCAAACCACAAAATCTAAACTGGTCCAAAAACTGAGCTGTAGTCATTATTTCAAGTTTTGTGATTGGCAGTAAGATGGTATGATGGCTCCAGAGACCCAGGTTTGAGGCCTGAGTTGACTGCTGCCTATGTGGAGTTTAAATTCCCTCTCTCTGTCTGCATGGGTCTCCTCCAGGTACTCGGGTTTCCTCCTACATTTCAAAGACATGCCTTAAGTCAGCTATCATTCCTAAAGTCGTCCAGTGTGAGTAAATGAGTGTGTGTGTGTGCACACATGCCCATTGGATGGATTAGTTCCCATCTTGTGCCCCTTGCTGCTTGAACTTGAACTGGATTATGCGGGTATGAGTTAGTGAATGATTGGTAGGTTTGGGTCAGGGACTATATACACTGCTCAAAAAAATAAAGGGAACACTTAAACAACACAATATAACTCCAAGTAAATCAAACTTCTGTGAAATCAAACTGTCCACTTAGGAAGCAACACTGATTGACAATCAATTTCACATGCTGTTGTGCAAATGGAATAGACAACAGGTGGAAGTTATTGGCAATTAGCAAAACACACTCAGTAAAGAGTGGTTCTGCAGGTGGGGACCACAGACCACTTCTCAG